>QVNW01002603.1:0-17797 GCA_014825475.1 Pseudomyrmex flavicornis
TCTTTTTGCAAGAAAAATATTTGTATCAGTGTTTTTTAAAAATCTTATACAATATATGTATTTTATGACAATACGAGTGTTGTTTGCAGATTTTGAGCTGGAAAGTCAACTTCCCACAGATACGTTCCAGTTTGGCGGACAAACAGGAAATACTATAACACAATTAGTGTTTAGAAAAAAATAATCAACTTCTGTGTGCTCTTATCGAAATAAATGAAGATGATTTTACTAATTTGTAAAAACATTTGTATTACCTTTCTCCTTTGAACATACATGATGTTGAATAACACGTATTCTGAAAGAATTAAAGAATTTATTTATGTGCACAAAATATCTTTAGATACATAAAATGACATATCAGAGATTAATTGTTACAATAATTTTACATATCATTGATTATTACAAAGTTTTGGAAAAGATGCATACATAAAAGTTAAAACTTAGAGTAAAACAAATTTTTGTGATATATTAAATGTACAGTTATATATAGCAGAAAAATTCTAAGTGCATTTTATTCACACACAACCGATGTGCAGAAGTAAGTTAACGAAGTTGTATAGCAACGAAGAATTCTGGTATATTTAGAAAAGATAAATGTAGTTTACAATTGTGTTATATTCTATATCATTTTTATCATACAAATTTATAATAAATCTATTATTATTACGTGCGTGTACACTCTTGATAAATATATTTATTACTTTGGTGCAGTTAAAACGCGAAGCTCATTCATAAAACACTACAAAAATTTACTGTCAAAGCATCACTTTTTGTTTTCGAATTTTAAAAATCGAGAAAAGACTCGACAACCATGACAGAATCTAATAATAAGTTGTATTTGCATTAATTTTAGAGTCTTTTAATTTTTTGCACTTGTTATTAGAAAACAGAATACGAAAATTGCAATATGATAATAGTGATTAAATTCCGGCAAGATTCCTTACAGAAATTTATTATCGGTCAAATGTTTATTTTGAGTATTAAAATCTGTTGAACGGTGCTTTTATTACTGAAAATAAACATTATTTTGATTACACTGGTAATAAATTTCTACAAGAAGTGTGTTTTGCGCAAGTGGTACGGATAAAATTTTATATTTATGATACGCTAGTGAATTGTATTTATTCAAATATCATATTATCTTATTTACGTACCTGCTATTGTAATAAACTACACCAATATTGTTTTAACTGTAGGGACTATAGCTAAAATGTTCGATTTATAATAACGATTACGTACGATTACTTACTTACGATTGATTGACAATCGCATACAGAGTGATTTGGAGTTAATATCCATTGTATTTAACTTTGCTATATATGATTGGTATATATTGAACCATGTAAGGAAATTATTCAGAGCAATTGTAATTTCATAATATTTATTATCGAAAAATCTAATTCGTTAAATCTTGAATTAGAAAATATTCTGATTATAAAGAATAAAAAACAATTGATAAATTTTTTTGTAAATAAATTGAAATTGAAGACTAACTAAAAATTCCAAATCACTCCAGATATCATTCTTATAGAAGAATATTAAAACTATTTGAATTCTTTCGCAATATACATCTTATGGCCAACTATAAGATCTATTTATCTGTAAATTGGTACGTTAATTGTAAGATGAATTAATATATAAAGATAATTTTTTAATTTTAAAACAAATCATTGCAAAAAAGAAGTGATTGAATCAAGTATCTGCTAGAGAAACATGAAAAAGTGTACGATTGCCGAAATATATATATACTTTTTGTTGAGTCAAAACTTTGATTAGACTTTGCAGCTATTTCGCACAGACATGTGCCTTATCACTCTTAAAAATTTCAGGACGTTTGCTTATTTTGTTAAATCAACGAGATTAGTATGTTATAAATAAGCGTATTTTTAGTCATTATATCTCTTTGATTAGTTAGTTCGAAGAATTATTGATTCTCTACTGAGGATTATCTCGTATAGATTCAAGAATTTTCAAGATAAGTTTTGAAAGCTCGAGAAGAATTTATATGTAGTTAAGTTTTCCTAGCACGATCGAAGCAGCCAGAAGAAGAGTCGTCGTATACATCGTGAAGACAGATGAGCAACCTATACACAAAGGATGTAAATACGTCTTGAATTACTGATATTTTTCAATGTGTATCGAAAAAAATTTTAATTAACTCAGAATTTCTTTCGTAAAGATAAACTTCCGTCGTTCATATCGCACATGTAACTTATATTGATTATAAATTTTGAAACAGTCGAGTGATACAATTATGTAATTCAATTTCCTCGTAATATTAGATTAAATAGATGATGAAAGAGCGAGTAGTGACGCAAAAATCGCAGTATGTCTTTTTTAATTTTTAATATAAATGTCATCTGATTTGCATAAAAATAGACAAAATATTCTTAAAAATAGTTTTAAATTTGATTAAGATTCTGAAATATTTCGTCAATTACATTATTATTAGTGTAAAAAAATTTTTTTTAAACAGAAAATTTGAGACTTACCGCTGCAAAACATTGGAGTTTCTTCGTAATATCCCTCTTTGCAGTAACAGCGTTTTCCCTTATTAGTATTGTTGTTCTGAACGCAATGAGCGTTTAGTATACATTCGTCGTCATTGGTGCAAAGTGCATGAATTGCTACAAGCAAAGAATATCATTCTTGAGATTAATTGAAATTTCACGCGCGCAAAAGAAACTGCGCAATAGAGAAACATTTCTATTTTTATTTTGTTGTACATTGTAAAATGACGTGCGCAATTATATGACACACAAAAAATATTGACAAATGTAATTTTTATCAAGTCCGAGTGTTCATAAATAAAATTCACAATCGTTTTTTACGATTAAATGAATTATATATTATTTAATTGCTCAGCTTGATTTAATTCTTCAAAGTCGACATAACTTTTAAGCGTCGTCGATCGATTTTTAAACAACGGCTAATTGCGCTTAAAATGTTCGAGAGACAATCATCAATTGCGTCGAAAATCCGAAATAAAACGTGCATAACAATCATTTAATCAAAGCAAATTGCCGAGTTTCCGGGCCATTTTACGAACATCTAATATTACGTATCGAACTGCAAATCGCTTGGCACACATTGTACGGTTTCCAAACTTTCAAAAGTCACTTGATCGCATTGTACCAGGTACGATCGCGGCAATTTTCATTGATGACTATGTTATTCCGTACACGAAGCATATTTACAAATTAACTTAAACCTTATATAATAAATCAAATATTTTAATATCGTCAAAAAATTTAGCGCAATTTGCAAGACCGGCAACTAAATGTTTTGTTTTTATTTTTTATTTTCGTTCTACTTTCGCACTTTTTCCTGTCGTGCGGGGAACACGGCGGAGAAAAACGGGTTGTGTCAGGTGTAACAGCCGAAGATAGGCCGGGGCGATACTCTTTACCCGTACCAATTTGCATAGATAACCGTAGACCGACTACGAACACCGTCATGTGTTCACATATTGCAACACAGCACGTAAAGTAAATGCAAATATCTCCCGGCTCTCGCTCACAAGTTAAGTAACTCGTCGCATCCAGAGAGAGATCGACTATTCTGATGAATTATACAGTGATAATATATCGTGTAACAGATAGATACGCGCAAACCGTCGGAAACACAAACATACACACGTGCAAAATTAATGAAAAGAAATAATGAAAACTTTGAGTTCTATACAAAAATATTATCCAATATTAGTGTCAAGTAAAAATACTTGCGCAACAATAACGAAATTAATGTTTGCAAAACAATTTCTTTACCTTTAAACTTATTGGCGCAGGCACCGTTAAGAGGCGCCGTGTAATCGCCGCAGAGACATCGAAGTTTTCCATCTTTGCGATCCGACATGCACGTCGTATTTTGAATTCCAGCACAGTCATTATCCATTTTGCATTCGCGAGCTTTACCAACTGCAGCCGTAAATATTATTCCGTATAAGAACCATGTAATTTTTCTTGACCTTTATCTAACGTCTAACGTTTCTTTGTCTACGGAAAGTGTATGCAATTTCTTTCAGCAAATCACTGAAGATTACATTAATAAAATCCGAGCAACAGCAATATTTCATTATGATCGTTTTATAAACTCTACATGTTCTGTTTGGTTTTCATGTTCAAAAATAAATATTCGAGATTTATTATTTGTTCTCTTTTTATTACTGAGCGAAGTAAAACTCGATGTCAAAAAGTTGTGCTAGACTCTGACATTCAGCAGTACATTAGTATTCAAACCTGCGGTTTGTTTCTTTTTTTATTGCCGAACAAAGAGAGCAGAAATATCGCAAAGACAATTGTGAAGTACAACTATAAATTATGTCTTAACTGTATAGGTGTGAACGTCAAAAAGTCATGCTAGAACACTCTGACATTCAGCAGAGCATTAGTATTCATCCGCATTTTGGTTTAACCTTGACACACGAGTATTAGATATTTCTTTCTACGCAATTATAAAAATTGTGTAATTGATCATTGCATTAAGCATTAATTCACATGTATTTTCGGAACACAGAAAGATATCTCTCTTGATATTTCTCTATTAATCTTAAGTTACTGTTGTGAAACGTACCGTAATCTCGTGTCAAAAAAAATAAATAAATAAAATGAAATATGATAATATAGGCACAACAAGATGATAAAATATTATACTTTTGTATATAATACACTCGTAAATTTAAAAGTTACTGTGCAAATTATATAAAAAGTGTGTGTAAAAATTAATTTTTTGCAGAAATATATATTTAAAATAATAAGTAATATTTTTTCTTTGAAAGACGCTAAATTTAAATAATTTCAAGAGGTCTATATTGTGTAAGAAAAAAAAATTTTAACTTGTCTACAATAACTACGACATATTTTTGAATTATTTGTTACCTGGTGTTGGCGGTGGCGGTGGGTTTTGAGGCTGATTATTTTGATTGCTCTTCCCGAAAGTGGTAAGAGCGCCGGACATCGGTGGCGAAAATATCGATATGACCAGCAGAATTGCTATAATTATTCGAAGACCTATTCCTTCCCTCATGGTCTCGATCGATTGTTATGCAAATAATTTTTTATATTACTATCACTCTTATTACAGTCACAAATCACACTAATCTGAGCCAAAACAAAGGAGACTCACAAAAAAAATCACTTTCTTCTTCCGGGTAGTGTTTTACTTCACTCCCTCTTCCCTCTTTTATCTCTTTTACGAATTGATCTCTTATCGCGCACCAAATCACACCGACGAAAATTCGACGGAGGCGACAAAGTCAGATGAGAGTGTTCGTCTTCGCACTTTCGATCCACTTACACGGAATACTTGTATGTTTGATTCCCAAGACTGCGTGTTACAAGGACGTCAGAAGACCTTTTAAGCCTTCTAGAAGCAACCCCCACTACGAGGCCTCCTACGTGCTGCCACCACTAAAGGTAGAAAATGCTCCCGCTGTAAGGTGGTTACCTTTACTACCTTCCTTGAAAATCTGAATGCAAAAAGACGGCTTGGGCTGAAACTTCGATCGTCGCGAAAAACGCGGCTGGACGTGGCTTCATGTTCCAGTCGTTCCCGAGCATTGCCGGCGAAAATTTATGAATCCCGTACTTACAGTAAGACACATTTCTGGTATACTACCGGTAGCAATTCCCGATTTACATTGTTATCACATGCCGAGTGATAACGATGTAAATCAAGAGTAGCTGTTACCGGTGTCTGTTCTCGATATAGATCTTCGTACATTTTAGCGGCGGATTTTAACGACTCCTATCATGTGATTATAAGTAAAATTAAATACCTCGCATCAATTACGAGATCAAAAGTCTAATCTTTCAGAACTTAACGAAGATTGTTGATCGCGGTGATGTTATGAGTTTCTTTAGAAATCTACTTCCTATCAACAATCTTCATTAAGTTCTCCAATTAAATTTATTTCTTCAAATAATTTCAAGGGAATGTTTGTGTGCCGGAAACTGTTTTTTTTTTTTTTTTTTTTATGAAATGTCATCATATTACAAAATTACAGAAGTAAAAAAAGTTTAAAGTTTCATGTCGCCACCGAATGTGAGTTATATGAAACACCTCATCGGAAAAGCCCGCAATTATTGTAATCGACATGCGCCAAACCAAATCATCCACTTGACATTTCGCTGCTTTCTAGAACACAAAAAAGAATTATATTTAACAAATTATATTCCTTAAAATTATATTCTTTTGTAAATACGTACATATGTTAAATATTTGATAATATTTCATAAATTTCGTATCTTCTTATTGTAATTATTCGAAAAAGATTAAAGTTTTAGAAGTCTCCTTGCTTCGTAATCGCAACGAAGATTATTGAAATTATTATAAATATTTCGTAAATCGTTCTTCCATATTATTTATAACTCCGTTACAATTTTACGAGCAGCTTACGTAAAAAACCTAACATGTATAAAAACATTACACAGTCTCTTGAGCGCATATATTTTGCTACAAACATGAAACTATATTAATTGCATACTTTTTTTTATTCATGTGTTATTAATTATTAAGTACATTCATAAGTATCTAGGATGTCGTATAACTGTTTATTCCCGCTATCACTTTTGTTGTACACGTTCCTTGCTCGTCGGCGAAATACCGTCGAGCTCAAAATGTTAACTCCGCGAGTAACAAAGCAGGCTCATCCGGAGGGGTCGCGCGTGCACGAAAGCGACCGAAAATTTATCGCCGGTGTTACCAGTATTTTATGGACAAGACAGTCGTAGAAATGTGTGTGCCTCCTGCACGCCAACGCGTGCAATGTCTGTTTACAGCGCGGCGGGAAGCCGCGTGTCGGATTGTCGTGTCGATTTTACAAGGATCGCGTCGCCTTCCGTTCCCGACGAGAGAAGGAAAAGGTCTTTCTTTCGTGATATCGATCGCCGATCGCACATCACGCGAAAGTCGCTCGCGTGTGATTCGTAAATTTAACAAGACGCGTGCAGGACGTGCCGCGTGATTTACAAGGCAATTTGCTGGAATGCTCGTCCGCCGGTCAAAATGCTGATCGAACTGTCGTGTGCCGATCTTGCATGTTTCACGAAACCGTGTATAAGGTGTAAGGTCAGCGGCGCGCGCGATTACGCCAGCGAGATTGGTCGGGAGCCTGACATTAAATAAAGAAGTGCGCGACTCTATATCACCTCGACAACAAACCTGATAAGAGATCGGCAACACATCATCACGTTAATAAATATCTCGTTTACGTAACTTTGAGTATTTTGCGGTTCTCGCTTCGCGCGCTCGTCGGATCATATCGAAGTTTGCACGAAAATGTCGACGTGGCAAAGTGAAATGATAATCATAATAATTACGACATCTATAATTATGTTGATATAATTTTATTGATTTTCTATAAAAATGTCGGGAAAAAAAATATATTTGCATGCACGTGCAAATTGTAACATTAGACTTATTGTTGTTTTTCGAAGGCGACAACGTTGCGCCCGCGGTTTTGCATCCCGATCGAATTATTTTACGAACTCGTACAAATCTGACCTAGTTCTCGAATCACCTAACGGCCAATTGTAATGCGTTGTTTAACTAACGCATGGGAAACATTGTCGGATAACGCAACTATAAATTGTATCAAATTAGCATGAATAAGTTCAAGGCCTATGCGCAGGCATATGAGCAACGCACTAATTATTCCGTGGCATGCCTTTGTCGAATACTCGCGAGTTTTATGAACAAATTTCGTGAGCATTTCGCATATTAAGAGTGAGCAGGAAAATCAAACTAACAAAATGCATTTTTATGTAAAAAAGAAACTAAAAAATATGTGGAAAAAATGGCGAACGCAGATGCGCACAGTTCGATTACTGTGACAATATGATCAGCAGATGATGTCAAGGACTTATTTGTTTGAATCATATGATAGTATAGTTAGTAGAAAATCAAGTAATGTTCAAAATATATATTATTATAAGTATATAATAGTTATAAAATGTTTCTACATTTTTTTATTTATACCTAATATATTTGTATATTTACATATCGAGATAAATGATTACTTAATTTGTAAAATCAAAAAGAAAAGATATTTGTATTGCTTTATTGAAGATAAGTGCCTTTGAGTTGATATTATTAAAAATAATATCTCCTGAAGTCAAGAGAAATAAAAATCATTTTATGGAAAACTTTCAGATGTTCTTTCCATGCGATCTTGCTTTTATCGTTGTATTTGTAATATAGTTGAAAATTTGTCCTGGAATATGAATTTGAATTACAAAACATATATTGTTTTAAAACATAACACATAATACATATTTAATAAATATATATAAATATGTATAAATATTATTTATATAATATAGCTGCTAAATATTGTAACGTTTCTTTTTCTCTAAAACAGATAATAATATTCTTTGTCAAAGCAAGTTATTTTATAAATAATAAGAGTTTGTTATTTTATAAATAAGAAAACATGCTAAAAAGAAAATATAATATGTACATAAAAGCATTTACTAATAATTTTCTACTTTAGTATTTACCTTACTTATAAATATCACCTTATCTTACCTTATACGTAATTGTAAAGACATTTTTGATTTGAGATTTTCATGAAAGGATTACAAAGAAAATCATCCTTAGAATCATAATAATAATCATTATAATCATCGTGATCTTCTTCAGTGGTGATGTAAGTAGTACTAGTGGTAGTTTGTGTAGAAGGTAGCATAGTGCTAGTTTGTATAGAAGATAGTATAGTGTTAGTTTGCGTAGAAAATAGCGTAGTGGTAGTTTGAGGACTTGCAGAAGACTCAAGATTTGATCCCGCGCCAGATTCGGAAAATCCGGGACATAATGTCGCATCAACAACACCCTTTGTGATTATTATTTTGCAATTACTTCCATATGAAAGTTTTATGTTACTAGTAGTCTGTTTAATATCCTTCACTGAGTCTCTTATGTATGCTAATTGCGAAGCTTGTTCGTCAGAGTTCCAAAAATATGGCATCGATATAACAAAAAAATATTCAGAGGGAATGTTAAACCATTTGAAGTGATCTAACTCTGTGTTGTCCTTCTCTTCAAGTTCTGTAACATAACGGATTTTGCACAATTGTTAGATATAAATTTGTACTCTGATATATCAGAATATTCAAAGCAGGAAATTCATTTTAGCAGGAATACTCGTTGGAAAACTTACGAGCTGATTCAGAAGAAGAAAACTCAGTAGAAAACTCATCGGATTTATCAGGTGGACAATTGACAACTCCCGATTCTACGGATGACTTTTCGTAGTGAGTTTCATCGGCCTTCAGATCTTCCAAAGATGATACTGTCTTTAAGTCCTCGACATCATCTGCTGGCATCATATTTTCACTTTTTGTCAAAATGTGCGCATCTGCGTCCGCCATTTTATTGACATTTAATAAAGGGAAGAATTCGTTCTTGTTCGAATCATTTTCGAATTCCAAAAATAGATTAGATACTGAAGTTAAATCTTCTGGCATCATGTTGTCATTTTTTGTCAAACTGTGCCCATTTGCGTCTGCCATTTTATCGACATGTAATAAGGGAAATAATTCATCCTTGTTCGAATTATTTTCAAATTCCGAAAATAATTTAAATACTGAAGTTAAATCTTCCATCGAATTTTTCTTTAGTCTTTGAATCTCCGAATCATCCAACAATGATAGCAATAGTGGGTCAAAGACTTTTTGCACTGTGTTGTCACTTTTCACCTCACTGGAACTCTGCGCGATCGATTTTGCGAGCGCTTCCGTGTACGGCGGAAGATCATTTTCATTCTCTAGCAATTTTAATTTATCAACGGTAAGAGATTCGGTAGATATTTCAAGTGCTTCGTTACTCGGATGTGATTTCTGAGATTCAAACTGTGATTCGGACATTGGCAAATATCTCTGACAAATAACACTCATAGTTTCCGAAAAACTATAAGTACGAAGCATGTAATAACTCAGTCCGAAAAGAAACATTACTAGTATGTATATCGCTATCACGGACCACCATTTGTATTTTGTTTCACGTACGACTTGTATTACATATTCTCGCTTTATGTTCTCGTTTTCGTACAGTCCTTCTTCCACATCTGCGTCGGTCTCTGAATAAGAGTTCGAAGTTTTGTTTAAACAATTTATTAATCCAATAACACAAATTCTATGTGTTTTAATATATCAAATAAAAACTACAAAAACTCGTACGTTAAAAATAATATACATGTACAAAATAAATTTAAGAAATAGACAATGTGCAATAATTGCTGACAAATATAACAAAGATTTTTCTGAATTTACATAATTTGGACAATCTATTGTAGAATAATATTAAGAAAATAGTAGTATAATATTAAGAAGATTATTATTATTTTTTAATAACTTTTAAGAAAATTAATATATTTTTATGTGCTTCGTTGAGATGACACGCTGAGTTAGTGAGAAAGAATTAATCTCGAACTGGTCAAGTAACATTCTTAGTAAGAGATCGAGATAAGAGCGCTATCCCCTCTATAGCTTTAGGAAACGCTGCCTGGGAAGACAGTATACTTCGGGTCATGTCTTATCTTCCTCGGGTCAATCGCACCAATGATTACGTGCTCGCCTACGCACAAACTCACCAATTATCTCTGTTATTCGTTTAAACTCGAAATACGCTTGACATTAAAGATATAGAAAAATTTAATTACGTATATAACTTCTACTGTATCACATTTAAAGATGCTGTATAAAATCGCTTGCAGATGTAAAAAAACAAATAGAAAGTAAAAATTCAATAGCACAAAGTATATTGCAAAATCTGATCAACGAAGCAAAAAACGTATATTTGTTTGTGTGCTTCTCTAATTATTAAATTAGAAAATATATTTTTCTATATTGGAAATATTTGTTCTGTGTGCCATATTTTATTTCCGTCTTGTGATTACGAAGATGTAAGTTCAATCACTTATTTTATATCACTTTGTACATATCTATATCAACAAATTATCTCTTTTCGATATCAGAACAGATGTTTAAAATCCGAATGATAAGACAGTGCCGGTCACACAATTCGAAGAGCTTGTGTAAAATTTTTGTACAAATCGTGAATAAATAAAAAACAGTGAATAGCGGTTTAGAAAAATTATGTTTACTATATTTATGTAACATTAAATATATGATGTATGTATACACGTTAAAGATATAGAAAACTTTAATACTATATCTGTGAGTTTATATTACTATATATAAAAACATATAACACTTGACATATTATTAAGAGTTAAATTAATTTATACGTAAAAATAAAATACAAATAAAAACACTGAAGTCTTTTAAATAATATGTAATAATACAATACACAAACACATAAATAAAAATATGAGTAAAACGTCGTTTTGCTCTTTATTTACAACCGGCACTGATGTTCATTTGATAAAAGAATCTCGCTCGATTATCTCTTCACTGTCACAGACAGTATTCTAAAGTGAAACTTCAAGTTCCAAAGATGAAGCAATTTGTGAACATTCTATTGTATTTACAATTTTTCGTCTACAATGGTAAGATAAAGAATTTTTGAGAACTTGAAATAAATTTAAAACTAATGTTTTAATTAACTTTATTGTAATAAGAAAAAAATATTTGTAATATTAGATAATTGTCTCTGTTATATGTGCGAAATATGTGTTTCCGTTAATAAAACTGTTACAGTGTGTTTCACATTCGATGTTAATATTTTGACGAGAACAGATGCAAGCGGCATTAAATGGTTATTACCATTAATTAAGAATGGTTGGAAATGCAACAATAATGATGATTGCACAGTGATGAACACCATATGTGTCGATCGTCTGTGTCAATGTGCAAGCGGATATGTCTTGAGCGCCGATATGACAACCTGTCTTAAAAGTAACATTTGTTTTCAAACTTATTTCTTGAAAACTTATTGTCAATCAATTTTGCATAAACAGAAATATAAAGAGATCGTCACAATCATTCTTACAGTTGCTACTGAATATTATGATGTTTGCGAGGAAACGGAGCAGTGCTCAGCTTATCTTTCAAACGGTGCCAGATGCGAAAACGTAAACGGAATCGAAGACAATGAACCGAAATCGACGGAAAATGAGAGCGGAACTCAAAAACGTTGTGTTTGCGGTCCCGGTTACTATTACATGCACGGAAGATGTAATCGATACGTCGGTACGCTTATATTTTATATATATATATATATATTTCATTTCTTCTATATTTTTACTGGATAAGAATTTACGATGAATCATCAGCTGATTCGTCAGTTGTTACAAAGATACGGTGAACTTTGCGCATCGCGTCAATCAGTTTGGCTTGGAATTTAATAATGTTATTGTTATCGTGATTTGATACATAGGTCTATTCGAGGAATGCAAACAAGACATCGACTGTTACGTGAACGCTGACTTTGAAGCGAGCACTTGCGAGGAAATCTCCGCTGAACGGAAGGTTTGCAACTGCACTTCTGGCTTTTATCAACGCGAATATCGCACGTGCCGGCGCAAGGCGGAATGTAAGGAAACATTGTTTGTAACAATTATGAATCTACACTTGTCGTAACTCGATATTAAAATGTTACAAAATATAACGATGTTGTATAGCTGTCGGCGACAAGTGCGTAATAGACATCGATTGTTCCTTCGCTAACGCGACGTGTAGTGACAACTTCGAATGCG
Organism: Pseudomyrmex flavicornis; assembly: GCA_014825475.1. NCBI lineage: Eukaryota > Metazoa > Arthropoda > Insecta > Hymenoptera > Formicidae > Pseudomyrmex > Pseudomyrmex flavicornis. The sequence goes on from QVNW01002603.1 coordinate 12,656, forward strand.
AAAAAGACGAAACTCGCAACAAAACTGCGTATATACAAAATTACGATATTGAATTATTCGTTAACGATGACGAGAACAAAGGTTGGTATATAAATTATTATTATAATTAATTAACAAATATATACAAGTAATAAAAAAAAAAATGATACGTCAAAGAAATTGTTAGTACAAATATGTTTCCGTTATAGAAATTTGGGCGGGCGGCATTTGTGTAAGTAACGAGGACTGCAGCGATCTAGGAAACGCCATATGCGATCCTTTTGGAACGTGCCGTTGTGAACGCGCGTATTTCGCATCTAACATGAGCACCAAGTGTGTTCCAGGTAATGTCAGCGAGACGTGATGAAATTTGCAGGTGATGACAATGATAAAAAATTCCTTTTCTGTCTATAGAACTGGGAGAACCTTGTAAAAACGACGAAAATCCGCACATACAGTATTCTATTTGTCGAAAAAGATGGACTTGCATGGATGGTTTTGTTGCACTCAAAAATAATCGCAAATGCCTTAACGGTGAGTAAGTGTCTTAAGCGAAACGCGTCTTAATTGAATATCGATATATAATTTTCGATATAGTCTTTCGTAAATGTGAAGTACGAAAAAAAAACAACGATTACATGTGTAATCGCCGAGTTTTAAATGTTCTAATGTTAGAATCTTGAGGATTTAACGTGTTGTACATGTTTAATTCAGTGACTAGAGAATACGAGGGAGAATGTCAGCACGACGAGCAATGCTATATCTTCGGCCCGGACGCTGTGTGCAGTAATAATAAATGCGTGTGCGACGAGAGAATTTCTCACTACGTGGAGAGCGAACTGTTTTGCTGGAGAAACAAGGGAGTTCATGAAACCTGCGAGAGCAAATACGATTGTCACGTGAACGATTTTAAAGGCCAACTAATCTGCAATACAACATGCGACTGTCTTGAGGGCACGAAAATAAACAGAAACAAAACAATTTGTATAAGTGATCCAGCCGGTCAGTCGTGATTTTATTAGAGCTAGAAGACCTGATGAAATCACTTCGATTCTTTTAGGGTCAGATCGTGTTATCGCCAATAAAAACAATTTAATAAGTGAAAAGAGGGCCAATCGCGAGTCACAAGCAGGATGTCCGTGTTTAAATAAGTTTGTTCAATGTTCAATGTCAAATCTAAAGATCTTTAGATCTGTATTAGGATCTTCTTCAGTGACAAACAATAACTATGTCGTTTTTTTACATTTCTAGAAATGGAAAATACGGTTTAAACTCATTCGTGTTTGACATGATAAAAAAATTTTCTTTGTTAGCGAGAAAATAGCGGCAATAGCGCAAGACCCTAAAAAAGTCAAAATTATCAGGCATTAACCATTTGTCCTATAATCATTTGTTTAGAAGAAACGTTAGATAAACGTTTTTTGTACGTACAACGTTCGTAACCATGTTTATCATATTTGATCCGGAAAATATGTCACGAGTCATACTCGATATTTTTAGTTTTTGTCTGTAAGAGTAATCACTCTTTTGTCTGCTTAATCTATGAGTAATCACTCGTTACGGTAAGAAATGGTTAATTTTACGTAGTCGTTCGTTATACAACATTCGACAAAATTATTCGCATCAAACTTCAGGAATCGGAGAATTTTGCGAAGAAGACGACAACTGCAAATTAACGCCCAATTCGGTTTGCATGAACGACAAATGTAGTTGTGATACCAATGACTACGAACTAGAAGGACGATGTGAGAAAGGTAACACATTTTTGTTTAATTGCAAAATTGTGTTTGTTGTTTCTTATGTTATTTTTCTTATAAGCGAATTATAGGAATTTCAAGATCGAATAAAAACCCAATTGATGCACATGTAAAATTTAATAATTTTGCCAAACAAGAAACGTAAAGCTTACGTTAGGATTGTACTTATTACACATTTTAGGTATCAATGCCACGTGCGAGACTGACAAGGACTGCACGGTGCGGAATTCCCTGTGTACTGCTGAAGTGTGCTCTTGTGAATCGGACCATGTGGCTACAGCTGTCGACTCGTGCATGCCAAGTAAGCGTTTGCATTTGTCAGCGATGGTGTTTTTTGTTATCTTCGATTTTATCTTGTCTACGATCATGTTTGCACGTCGTTCTTCAAATAACATAAAATTTTAAAGGTGCGACTAAGCCTACTGTATTTCTCTAGTCTTATCGTTTGGCGAGCCTTGTTCGGTGGATATTCAATGTTCTACCAATGTAACGGGCGCGATTTGCACGACTACGAGCGAGCAAAACGACGCGGGAAACAAAGTTTGCGCCTGCAGCGAAGGAGACCACTACAGTTACGAACAGTGTCGTAAGAAAAGATGTAAGACGAAGTAACTTAAGTTACCAATGAAGCGTTCAAGCGTTTCGCAAACACACGGCTTGTCTCAAAAAAACTTTCGCGTCTTTGTTTTCCCACAGTTCTCGGTGAAACTTGCAAGAATCTCGGCGAGTGTTATCAGAACTCCGACGACGAGAGAATAATCTGCAGAAACGGGAAGTGCTCTTGCGATTGGGGTTACGTGAAACACAAGGATCCGAATAGTGTCGGCAACATTTGCGCAAAGAATGACGAAACCTCGGGACAAAATATAAATGGTGAGTAGCCTTGATTCGCGCGGCAGGTGTGCGAGAAATTTCGCGTCGCATTGCGTTTCCGCCTACAGGTATATTTTAGCGGTCACTTTTTTTTTTTTTTTTTAAAGCGCGCATAAAACTTCTTTCGCGAATGTGCGAGAAAGAAATAATGTTCCCTCAATTACGAGTCGCGAATTCGCATGCCAGTTCGAGATTTGTGTTGCAATTTTTGCGATTACAAGTCACGATAAGGCGCACGTGCACAACAACACGGCCCATCAGGAACTTTCGAAACGTTGTTCGCGGAAAAACCAACACACGTTGATATTTTCTGTCGAACTGAGCGATTTTTGCCTCCCCGCGCGAGAAGAAATATAAGTTTACCACCGCCAAGATTTTTGTTATCGCGCGTTACAATCGGTGACGATAGACGTATTTCTCTCGTCTACCGAGAGCTAACGTTTCGAAAGCTATTTCCATTCGTCACTCGCCTATTGTGCTTTTGTTAGAGTTGTAAAAATATAATTGTTTTTACTTTTTTTTTTATAGGTAGCGTAACGAACGTGGTGTCCACGGGATTGCTCTCGGTAATTTTCTTTGTATTTTTCTTGTAACTTATTGCTGGTTTGTATAGATACATTTGTAACTGTATGAGTTGCAAAAAAAAAAGGTAAAACAATTTAACATTTTGTGTCGAAAAACAATAAATATAAATCATGTAACACTTAATCGATTGTGTAACGTGTACTATTCAAAAATTTGTAACAAGTTTGCGTCGAGCCTCCGACAAACTTGCGGAGCGAAATTGGTTTGCGAATAATACATGAAAGATAAAAATTTAAATTTAAATTAAAAAAAAAAAAAAAACAACAACACACGAAGTACAACTCGCGCTATCGATCGACGCATTTTGTGCTTGACGTATTTTCCAGACCGCTAATCGGATCGCGGTAATTCGTGGCTACGTAGCCAAGTCCATTACCAATTGCGGTTGTGGCATAGAACATAATTAATGCGTTCATGTGTAATATTTCTGAACGGACGAAAAATGAGGTCTGTAGAAGCGAACAGCGTGTGATTTGAATACTGCCATTTCCTGGCGCGGTGCTGGGAGATTGATTAAAGAACAACTGCGTACTTAAGGTCGCTCGCCGTAATAAGGGGACGAAATAAACGACACGCGAGCCGCGCTCGCTTATTTCGACCGTTACCACTCATTAAGACCGTTTCTGCCGAGCGAGCAATGCTCTTAGCTTTGACGATGACGTCGTCGTCAGGATTCCAAGGCTTGGTGACGTCATAATGAAGGGAGAAGAGAGAGAGAGAGAGAGAGAGAGAGAGAGAGAGAGAGAGGTCAAGGCGTTGTTACTACGTATCCTTTTCACGATCGACCCGACGCTCTTATCAGACGTAGACTCGATTAAAAAAAAATATCAAGATTATTATCAGACGAGCTTGAAAAACATTTTTGCTGATTCTCGCTACTCTGAAAGCGAAATGATTTAAAATCGCCAGCTAGTAGGTAGTAATTTGTGCCATGTGAAATAGAACTTAATTAATATTTAATCTGTCTTCATTAGCGTCGCATTCAAAATAAATGAATTTAATAACACACTTTTTTCTTCCATTTCCTTTCAGCGCGCGTTAAGAGCCGTCAAACACGATTCACGTGTAATTTAGCCAATCTAAGCGCCGATCTCAACCTCATCACGCGTCATCAAACAAAATTATCGGTTGGCTACGATACAGTCGTACAGTCGACTTCGTTTCTCCTTCTATCGTTTGTATGCCTTTGTACGTGTACACACCCTTAAGCAATTCATTCACCATGCCTATTCAACGTCGTCAGTTCATTTGTAGTTGCGAACATTCTGTTTATCTTGACAACGTATGTTCGAAGATTCATTGCAATGTGACACACAAAATTGTCGCAAAATTATTATTACGATTCTTCTCGTCCAAAAGGCTGGGACAAGATAAAAAAAGGCCAAGAGTTCGCGTCTCACTGCTAATGAGAGCTTTTCTTATTATCCAATATAGCTTTGAAAAAAAATTCTACGTCTACAAAAGTCGAAAAATAAGTTTCTTGACTTCTCACTGTTGTGTTTCTTATCGCGCGAATATATCCAGAGAAAAACCGAGTAATAACAAATTCAAGCAATTAATAACAACCTCACTCTCGGTAATTTGATATCCGATATGGCGCGCGAGCGTTATACATTCGATATCTTCTTCCTATCGGTCAAAATGCTCGCCGGTTTATCCGTTATTCGCACGTGGCGAATGGAGGGTAACGAAGGGAGATGCGAAAGGTCACACGCTAACCAGATGGACAGCCGATAGAGGCTCGACCCGGCTTCTTTCTTCGTGAAATGGGTCAGAGCTCGCTCACGCGGATAGGAAATGACGATACCGCGAAGATCGCCGACACGAAATTCCACGATCGCGATTAGCCTGTCGAATCTCGAATTCTCTTCTTGCACTTTTCGAATTGCACCGTTCGCGTTGCAATTTGAATGATTGCATTCGCGACGGAATAACTTAACACAATGTA
>QVNW01002604.1:0-54475 GCA_014825475.1 Pseudomyrmex flavicornis
GGACAAAGAAAGAGAGAGACAGGGTGTCAAATGACGCAAGTATATCGGCTCTCGTGCGCAATTGCGGGCAAGATACCTGGCTTCGTTCGTCTCTGCGTCCGTCTATCCATCCATCCGTCCATCCATCCATCCGTTCGTCCATTCTATCCGTCCGTCCGTCCGTCAGTCCCTCCCTCCGTCTGTCCGTTCGTTCGTTCGTTCGTTCGGCCCTCTTTTTTCGCTCCTTCACGCGTGTGAAACGCGCAGAAAGCGAGCGACGCCTGTAAGGGCGTCGCTCACCCGGCAGGAGTTACCACCGTTGCACCTTGCCGATGTTCATCGCCGTGCTTTTGCATCGGTCACCGATGCAAAGGGAACATTATCGAATGACGTAAGTCGACACGGTGCACTCGAGCAAGAGGAAGGTGCAACCTCTCTTCGCCTCTCTCTCTCTCTTTCCCTTTATCGGCTTTATTCTTTGTCACGTGCGAGTCGCACGTGTACGGCGGTCCCTGTGCAGCAGGCGTACGGTCGCGCTTTGCCTCGCATCCCTGACGGTACTGCGATTTTTAAATGTACGTGCACCTGGTGCGCGAGATGAGACGAGACCTCGGAATGCAGGACACACGCGTTCTTCATCTACAATAAAGCTCGACTATTAAATTTTAGACTCGGGCGTCGCGAAAAAAAACGTTTAACGTGATTTTGTATCTTGATCCGCGCAGAAAAGCAATCAATACGGCCTTGCAAATTTGTGAATAGTAAAATTTCACACGATCGATATGTACACGTATGTAATTCGGCACGGTATTTGTCGAACATGCGAGAAAGAGAGAGAGAGAGAGAGAGAGAGAAAGAGCTGTCCAAATGAAGAAGTGTGCATTCGCACGAATGGTCGTGCCACTGCGAAAAATCAGGAAAGAAAGCGAAGGACTCTTCTCGTTGCTATGCCATCGCGATTCAAATGCAGTTGCGCTTTGCGATAAACGCGACGGGATAACAAAGCACGAGAGAGAGAGCCAATCGATGTCAACGGTCGTGCGAGAAAAAAAAAACGATTTTGAGTAATAGCTCTCTGCAATATTCGTTTTGTGTTTATTTTTTTTAAATATTTTTATCTTTTATTTAATTTCTCCACGTTAAAAAAAAAAAAAGAATAAAAATTGTGTCCTGTATAAAATATTTTTTTTTCCCCGAACAGTTTTGATCTCTGCAAAAATTCAGTTACAGCATTTTTGTCGACCCGACGCGACAACTGAGGAAAACATTTCCGACGCACACGACGACACAGCGCGAAAATTCCGCCGCGAATTGAAGCGCGCTCGTTGTATCAAAAGCGCGCTCTGTGCGATTCCGTGTTTTTTTTTCTCTCTCTCTCTCTCTCTCTCTCTCCCGCGTGCGATTCGCACGTGCCACAGCACATTTCCCTCCGACGGACACGTCCGTTGCGCTTCCGGTCGTGCGTTTCATTCTGAATACGGCGAATCGACGACGGAAACGCGAAAATGAAAACGCCGATTCGCCGCGAGGCGAGAAGGAGAGAAAACAAACGACGCGCTCGCAAAAAAGAGAAGATATACGTGGGAAAAAGAAGAGTTGAAAGTGTGGAGGAAAAAAACAGGAAATTCGCGGGTGTACGGTAAAGCCGCTGCTCTCTTGCACGTGGCTGGATAGGACCACGTGGACTTTTTACCTGCGTCACCGACCGACCGACCGACCCAACGAACGAACAAACGAACGGATGGACGGACCGACACCCCGTCGTATGTTATTGATTGAGGGTGGCCATGGTCGTTTCCATGACAACGTTTCTTTTACCTGTGCCGCCGCGCTGCGCCGCGCCGCGTGCCGCGCGCATACATGATACACCTTTCCGGCCGTGTAATGCCGTTCAGCAGCGCGCGTAGGTGCCCGGCGAGGTCTGCTCGCGCGGAGGAAGCGAGCGAGATTGAGGAGTGTGTGTTTCTTCTTCTCTCTCTCTCTCTTTTCCTCTGTTTTCCGGCTTGCTTCCTTGATTTCCCCCTCTTCTTCTTCTTCTTCTTCTTCTTCTTCTTCTTTCTGTGTTATCGCGCGACTACGTCTGGCTCTTCTTCGGGTTACTTGTACCGGCTCACGCACGAAGTGCAGCAGGCCGAAGAAAACGGGACGCGCGATGTCGAGAGATAAGAGAGAGATTAATTATCGCACATCTTTCGGAAATAAACATCCTTAACTTCTCCCGAATTTGTCTAATGGTGCTCTTAAGGTCGCGACGCAGGTGTGCCGTGACGAAACGGCTTAATTCAGTCCCGTTTCGTCTTGTTTCGTTGTGTGTCTTGAATTTTCCTTTTGCGAACGAATTGAATTATTATCGCAGCACGCATTATGTAATCCGCGCCACGTATATGTTACATTTTTCTCTTACATCATGAACTGAACTTGTTTCTGCGATTCTTTAAATATTTATTTACGACTGGACGTGCATTTATTTCGTAAAGTGCACATTGTTACACAATCTTAGCCGAGAAAACTTGATTATCGCGCGAACAGTTGACCCAAAAGCGCAAGCTAACGAAGAAGATCATAAAGTTATTTCTCAACCGCGTGAGATATAACCAATAACCCTAAGTAATAATTAGTCGATCTTAAATGTCCGTAAAATTTACAAACAATTTTCACGCAGATAAAGACCCCGCGATTTCGGAATTTAACGAGCATGACCTTTGACTGCGGTGATTTTTTTGCTGCGCAGATTTTTCTTTGAATCATCAACCGACGAGAGATAATCCGAGTGGTAGGTTATCTTTGTCCGCACTGTTGTATCTGTCGTCTTTCTTGACGTGAAGAAGTTTGCAAAAGCTCGCGTTATTGTCAATGCGCTAAAATATATAAATATATTTCCTAAACGCGCGATCTTTTCCACATTAGACTTGTAAAATACGTGTAACGCTTTGAACGTATCGATTTTTCTTTTTCAAAAAACTTTTCTTCAAAAGACAAGTTCATATACATGCACATTGTATAGAAAACTTCGCACTTCGAATTGCGCAAGGAGATGTCTTTGAAACCTTCACGAGAGACAAGAAGGTGTGTCAGTTTTCGAATTCTTTTTCGCTCTCTTCGTTTCTCATTCTAAATATTTCGAAATTCGAGATGTAGTTGAAAAACATTTTCACAATAATCTGTGCAAAGAGACGCGAGATGTGAAAACACAAAGAAAGAGAGAGAGAGAGAGAGAGACGGGGAAAATGACGTGGAACACGTGACTCGACCTCTCGCGAATCGATACATGAGAAGAGCTGTGTCGGTCAGCTGACAAGGCGCCGGACGATATCCGGCAGTGAGCGAAGAATAAAAGATCGTGTGAGGGATTGAGAACAGGGAGGGGAAGGGAAGGAAGAGGGTTGTATATGGAGGAGGCACGGCAAAAGAAAGAGAGAATACGCTGTTACGTGTTGCCCGGCTGGGCAACGTGCGCGTGTACTCGGCAGCACTTTTACTTGTTGAATTTTATTTCCTCAGAGTCCCGCGTCGAAATTGTACATTTACATATAGTGCGCGCTCGCTTTATTGATTCGCATGTCAAAAGTCCGATGACGAAATATAAAAAAATATAATCCTTCTAGACAACAAGTTGTGAAATTTTTAATAAAAATTTTAAGAAATTAATTTCGAATCCCAAAACGAAAAGGTTTTCTCATCTCGTTGAATATTTGTAGCTAAAAAGATTATTATTTAAATATATTTTGCAATATATCTATTCGCGCGCATCAATTATGAAATATATATATAATCAATTGCGCACTTTAAAATCAGACAAAATTTGATAGAAGTCATTTTATATTTTTAATTGTATAATCAAATGTATAGATTTACATTTCCTGTGCCTTTAAAAACATGTGAAAGGAATGTGTCTAGGTTTATATTTTATGTGTCACAAGGAATATTAACATACGTATGTATTTATTATGTTAAATAAATTACACACACGTGACGCGGACATAAATTCATTTAATTGCCGATTGAATATACAGACAATAGCTCCGTTTTCTGCTTGCTCTTAAAGCTAAAGAGAAGAGAAAGGCGGGAACAAACGAAGGGAACGTCTAAAGAGAGTTAGAAAGAAAAAGATAAAACAGAAGAAAACGGGAGACGCGCGCGAGGTGGATGAGATTTCATAGAGGCCGTTGCGACGAGGAGGTTTGACTTCGCCTTCTCAAGAAGGTGCCGGGGAGATGGCGGAAAGGAAACACGCGGAGGACGCAAGCAACAGAGCAAGAGTGACGAGAGTTGAAGAGGGGAGGAGGCACATCGCGGGGTGGGAGCGACGCCGGGCGTCCGGTGATCGCGCCTTAAAAGGTCCGACGCCGCACGCGCCCAACAGCTGCCAGCTCTCCTTCTTTCCTCCTCTTCTCTCCTCATCCTCTCTCTTTCTCTCCTTCTCTTTCTCTCTTTCTCTTCTTTCTTTTTCCTCCCCTCCTTTCTTCTTTCTTCCCTACAGTAGCTTGTGCGTGCTTTTCGTGTTTCTTTCCGTCTTTTTTCACACTTCCAGTTTTTCTTCTCTCATCCCTTTCGTTCTCTCTCACTCCCCGCTCTCTCCTCCCATCTTTGTTTTTCTTCTCTTGACGAATTACATTGTGTCACGAGTAGTTTTCTAAGACTTTCACCGATTTAATCTGCCTACAGTGTGTCCCTTTCCGGCCAGTTTCTTCCTCCCACGATTATTCTCCCTCTACTCTCCGCTTGTCGTCTGCCGCCGCCGTCGCTGCCGCCGATCAGCCGCCTCGTGTCGTCACGCTCGAACCTCGCGTTCTGGACCGCGGCAACGGCCAGTATCGCGTTTCAAGTTAACGCGGCAGCGTGCGTTTGCGAGAGGGGAAGAATGAGCGAGAGAAAGAGAAAGAAGATAAAACTCTCGCGCTCTCTCAGTGAGAGAAAGAGAGAGCGTGTGTGCGTGATTCACGCACCGCGACGTTTGCGACGTCGCGCGACTGGCGAACAACACACGACGCTCGTTTACCTTTCGCTAAAAAATTGAGTTCTTCGTACGATGACGAAGATGGCGATTCAGAGACAAATTCGTAAAAATTTAAAGACGGAATTATATATCAATCCTCCTTTTATTCCGCGTATCAATAATTGAAAAAAGATTCTTTTAACGATTCTTATAAATATATATTTTTTTGTAGAGACGCGAAAAAGACGAGAAGCGCTTCTGAAACACTTAGCAAATCAATTATAATAATACGAAGTCGCATAAAAGTGACATTACTTATCCAAAACGCTCGGGTGTTATGTTATTATTATCATTATCATTTGTCATTTTATCTCTTGTATTATTGTATTTAAAATTTACGGAACGGAGTGCACGTCAATAAAGTTTTAAATTAGCGTAAGTGGGACATAGAGAGGCAAAGAGCAAAGATCTTGGCCCGGCACCTTTCGAGCGCGAGGAGAGACGAACAGACTGGAAAGGAAATGCGCGTGCACACGCGCGATTCACGTACACGCGCTCTTTGCCGTTATCGAAATGCCATGCCAATGCGCTCTTTCGTGCAGCCCTCGAAACCCTTCGGAGACAAGTCTCTCTCTTCCTCGGCTCTCACCCTGTCCTTGCTCACTCGCTCGCTCGTTCGTTTGTTCGCTTTTGTGCCTCTCTCCGGTGAAGAGAGAAGAGAAAGGAGAGAAGCATCCCCCGACACTTACATTCAAGATGGTCTCCTGTGTGCTCGAGAAGCGACACTACAGTCAACTTGTAATGGCACTACATCGTTAACCCTTTTTAGCGAGAGAATACTTATATGTTGTAATAAAATTAAAAACATTCGGAAAAAGCCACCGCCGTACCAGTGGAATACAAATTCCGCGAATATAAAACTGGATAAAAACTCTGTTGGGAACAATATGTCAAAACTAAATTTTTTTTCCAATTTTTACGGCATTTTATTTTCTCCGATCTCCAAAAATGATTAATTTTTTATACTATGAAGCGCGAGCACAGATTAAAAATGACCGATTTGATCTGCAGTATCTTATATATAGAGAACTATTTCCAGTACCTATCTTTCGCGAGTTTGTTCCCAAAGAGTCTCACTTTGAATTATTGTGCTCTTAATGTATTCTGGTTTTGTTCGCTTTATTGTGTTAAAAAAAAAACTGGGGAATTTTTTTTCTCAATTTACCGGCACGATCGATCTCATCTTGAATATTCCAACGTGCGTTAGATATATTTTGATAGCTGCATTTTCTCTTCGCTTCTCTCCAACTGTGTTATTCGCAACTGTGTTGTTAGCTTTTGACAGGAAGATGGATTTTCGATTTTGTACTCGATAGGCAAAGCGTGTAACGACGAAAATGCTTTCCACGTGCTCCGTATGTGAAACACATGTGTGGGAGTTCGGAGAATAGCGAGCAATCCAAAAATCCGTGTGTGTAAATTGGAGAAATGATATTTTATACGCGCGCGAACGAAACGCTGGTTTTCCTCGCGAACGAATCGTCGAGCGAACGGAAAAACTACTTGAGCCAAGCTCGAAACTCTCAGTCAGAAAAATTTCACGGTTTTCTCCTCTCATAAATTACTTGACATGTGCATCTGCTAGTTTCGAATAAAAGCATCGTAATGGCATTAAGGAAGTTTACCTCGTGAAAAAAAATCGGAATCGACGTTTTAAGTCAAATTAAAATTCGATTATCTTAATTTCAACATTTTTATGTGAGAAAAAATTTCTGGAAGATGAATACGTTTCATCTCTGTTAGTCGCGCGTATAAATGTTAATTAGAAGCGCAACTTGATGTAACAAATGACGTTTTCGCGCAACGCGATGAAAGTTCGTTTAAGAGTTCCCCCGATCGATGTGCGCGAGCATCACGAAAAATCTGGCACCAAACATCGTATCACCCCACACGTGGCCACATCGCTATCCGAGTGCTGGACACGTGTTCCTCCAATGCTCTCCTACAGAGAGATTCCTTCAGAGGGATAAGATATTCGTTCGTTTTTGGGGTTAATTGCGTAGTGGGGTAACAGGGTTCTCCCCTTTAAAGGGTTCTTATCGTTCCCGATATAATGCGACACTCGATTCTCATTGCGCGCGTTCCGTTCCTTTCGCGAAACAATCTTCGGCGGGATAAGAACAAGGTTACTGAACAACAGTAAAAAGAAGATACCTGGCGTGACCAGGCAGATTGTGTATCATTCTTTGTTTTTCTCAATTTCGGACATAACAATATCGTTTTTTAACATAACAATATCATTTATTTTTATTCCAGAATTTAGTCTCGAATCTCGTTGTTTTTCTTTTTTTTTTTTTTTTTTCAATTGTGCGATTTCTTCGACGTTTCTTGTGTGATTTTCGCATTCCCATAAATAAATTTTGCACGTGTTCCCTAGTTAGTCTAACTAATTACCCAGAATTGTGTGCGATGTGAGTGAGTTTACAGTTCGATTGAATTCTCGCGTTAGAGCTTCGAAGTATATTAACGTCGGCGGCGCTACAAACCAACGGGTAGAATAATCCCATAGGAAACGTTCCACTTTTCCGGATAATCCATTTGATCGGCGCGCATCTCGTTGATTGCAAACGTATACGTGCGGCTTCCGATACGGCGGGCGGCGCGTTCCGTAATCGGTCCTGGAACCAACTGCGGACGCTAATCGCTTGCACAAATGCCGTCGAATGATATTCTGCTCTCGTAGTCAACAAACGGATTTGATGCTTAATGAGAAGTAATATCGTAGACGGAAGGAGGACACGCAAAATACAAACTATATGTGCGCGATGGATAATGACGCGTTACACATGTTGCAAGAATAATAATTACACGAGAAGAGAAAAAGAGATTTTGAAACGTCTTTCGACGCAATTTATCATTGAAATTAATTTTCATCACAACTTAAAGATTGTAACAGATTACAATCAATTGAAAAAAAAAAGAAATAAATAAAAAGGAAATTTTACTTTTGACAATTGAATTGTCACTCGATCATATAACAGCTATGTGCAATTTGAAGCAAATAATACGTAGAGACAATTAAATCGTCAATCAATCTCGGTAACATGAAATACATTGCACTCCAAAATTATCCATTGTCAACGTAGTTTCTATTTTATTTCATCGCGATATTATTTTGATATCGATCGCCATATCTATATCTAAAATGATCGATATTTCAAAGCTCCGAGGCATCTCTCTAGGCATATCGCGGGGGATTCGGCGGTTGCGAGGCCGGTGTGTTTCGACAGGAAGGGGGCAACGATACGGGGACGGGGAGAGTGCGCCAGGGGAGGGCGCGCGTCACTTACTCGAAGCACGTGCTCTGGTTTCTGGCGGCTGCTCCTGCTCAGCCTCAGAGCTGCCGAGCCTTGGTGTACTGCCGCCGCCGCCGCCGCCGCCTGCGGTTTAATTTTAGCCGCGAAGCTTTAACTTCGCCGTGTCATAGGACAAAGAATATGGCGCGTTGCACTCGCGCCAATATCCACCCCGTCCGCCCCGCGTCTTTCGCGTTCACTCCCCCTCCGCTCTTTTCTTCGCGACGCGACGCGACGACGCATCGCGTCGTTTGCTCGCTCGGAGGAATATGTATATGCTTTTCGTCTCCTTTCCCGTGTTTTTCGCGCGGGACAACGAGAATTCTCGGTGTCGGTTCTCTTCTTCGTCCTCGAGAAGAAAGAGCAACTGACAGGCGACTCTTGTTTTGTGGGAGAAAGATATTGAAAGAGATTCTGGTTCGCGAGAGAATCGCGAGAAAACTCGCGAGCAACGCGCATTGAGTCTTCTTGATTGTCGATTCCGACGATTCACGAAGGCTGCCCACGAAAAAAAGCCTTGATCGATTTTGCGATCAAAGTTTTGCGGTCAAATTCGAATTTATGACACTGTGTGTTGTAACATGCATTTGAAGAGATAGAAATTATAATAATACATGTAATATATATATAATCGCGTATATCAAAACAAACTTAAATCAGTACATAGTAGCGAAACTCGCGTTTATCGTCGTCTGGAAGGTTAGATAAGGTTTATCTACTTCCGTGTAAAAAAATAAAGCACAAGACTTTCAAGCGCACCGATGTGTCATGCAAATTATTTATATATCATTGTAAAACATTCTTTCCCACACACGCGCACATATACACGTAAGACGCGTAAGACGCGTGTTGTTGCAAATCATTCAGCCTTAAGTTAAAATAAATCTGTCATTTCTCGATAAAGGAAATAAGACAGCTGGTGGTATATAAAAAGCAACTCTGTGTGTGTGTGTGTCGAGTTTTAATTCTATTTAAACTTCGAGCCGAGAGAAATGACCAAGTTTATCGTGAGTGTTCTACATACTTCTCGGCTCGAGAAATCGCGCGAAATCGATACTCGTACTCCGAAGCGCACTTGACGCGGCGCTATGGGCGCGGAATGCGAGAACCGGAAGCGAAAAGACCGCGTCTCGAGGAAGCACGTACGAAACGTGCGACGGTACAAATTGGGAGATTACGTAATACATCAGACATGTGGATGTGCGCGCGCGCGCGTGTGTGTGTGCGCGTGTGTGTGTGTATACACAATAATTCTGAAAGTCAATCGTCGCGCGACATACCGCGAGTTTTCGCGCGCGATTTTTCAATACGAATTCTTGATTTTCAGGCGCGCGGTCAGGAAGTCGGCGCGGTTGAATATATTGGCGGAGTTTACTTACAGCGCGCGATGACGTAGGTAATGCGTTCATCGATTAGACACACGTGTAGCTCGTCGCCGCCGGGGCGGTGCATCGTACACAAGCTACGTGCATACAAACCGCCGCCGCGGCTACTCGTCGGAGCGAGATGTAACGCTCGCAGGCTGAACTATGTGGGAAACTCCAGCGGAAAACTATCGCTACGCCGCCGTCGTCGCCGCTTGTGTGGAAGAGCGCAATTAAAATCCTTGTAATTAAGAGCGGAAATTGCCCGTGTGGCTTTTGATTTTATTAAAATTTCTGGTCACCCGCGCTTGCGATATTGAGATCTGAACCTCGTATGTACACGCGAACAATATTTTTTTCTACGCAATGATAAATTTTATCTTTTTTGCAAATTTGCTTTTGAAATGTGTGATATCGAGTCTCGGCAAACCGACCAAAGCGGCGACATAATTTAGCAAAGGAAGAAGTCACGGCGTGACTTTTCTCCGGCCACGACGGCCGCGTCACAAGCCGCACGTGTGCGCGAGCTCGGTTGGGGATGCTGGCCCTCCTGGATTGTACGGTGAACGCGCAGAAAGAGGGCAAGAGACATGGAAAGAGAGAGAGAGAGAGAGAAAGAGGGTGAAAGAGAAAGAAAGAGAGAAAATGCGAGGTGAGAGGGAGGGAAAGAGGAGAGTGCTCGCAGCAGCCGGCCGCGCCGTCAGCTGCCGACAGATTTATCGAGTGGCACGTGCCGATCCGGAGCAATGTCGTTTTGTACTTTTCTGCTTTCCGCCGGGAGCGGTGCCGCGCCGAAGAGAGGGCAAAAAGTCCCGCAGGATCGCCGACCGGCTCTTCTCTCCCTCCCGTCTCTCTTCTTTAACTCGATCGTAAAACGCGATCGGTTAGAGCTCGTCGTTGGCGCGGTTCCGGTGATGTGTCTCCTTCCGCTTCGTACATTCCACAACGACTCTCGCAGGATTCCTAGACCTCGGCAAGCGAAGGGACGGTGAGACGGAGGGGAAGAAGAAGAGGGGAAGGGAAGGAAAAGGGAAAGAAGAATCGTTATATGAAGCTGCCATTAGCGTGTAGACGTGACGCATTTCGTGCGTGCGTTTATTTTTGGTTACGACGACGCGTACGCGCCGCTCACTCGCCGACAACGGCTCTAATTAACGTTAAAGAACGTTAGCGAACAGTACGACGACTATCTACTTGACGCGTCAAGGTGAACGAAAGTTCGAAATCAGATTCGATTTATGTGTCGCAATAAAGAACGCCGATAGAAATTGAATCCGCCAGTAATCGGCCAGTTTTCTTGGTTTCTATTCAATAACTGGCCGATTTTACCGGCTAGAAAATGATAAAAGACCGGACGACGGAGATTGTCTGACCGGTAACAGTGAAGTCAGCCAGCCAGAATTTTTCTATCGAATACATTTCTATCAGGGAAGTATATTTTCTTGGAAGAAATATATACCGAATCTCATCGTCGTGTAACGATCGAATTTCAATGCTCCGGTGACATAAATAATCCGTATACGGTGCGAATATAAATAATCCGTGTACTTCTTCACACAGAACGAGACGAAAAACCGATGACTTATATATGTATATATATAACTTGTATTCGCGCAGTCCGACTTATAATGTCGCACACAGTCTAGTTTGTGTTCTCTCATCGTCTTTATCCAATTTGCGCGCGATAAAGTTCGCAATGCACATGTTATTTGTAGTAAGATCCGGCACGAGATTTTACTAGGACATGCGCGGCAATATATATGAGTCTCTCTTTTGGAAATTGAACAATTTATATACGTCAAGCTTCGTGGTAGAAAAATATAATGAGCATATAAACACATCACTTCAAAATTGATTACCGTTCTCGCGCGCGGATCAATATCAAATGGCGAAATATCGCGTGTCAGATATAATGTATGTACATCTTTGTGCACAAGGTTCGAAATAAAGAAAGCACAGAGCTCGGGGAATATTTTTCCCAATGCCATAAAACCGTAAACTATGCTGTATAAAGAGAGAGAGAGAGGGAAGGAGAGAAAGGGAGGGAGAGATTACAAGTCCTATCGATTCCTGATAACTCGCAGCACGAACTTTCCGAGTGTCGCGCGTCCTCGCGTGCGAATTAATATTTCTATGGACCAATGACGTTGGTGATAATCAGCGGGAGTCGAAGGGAAGAAAGGGGAAGAAAAAAAGTCTTGAAGAGAAGACGTTACATCGGAAAGATTTTACCGATAGAAGAGAGAGAGAGAGACCAGGCACCGCTAACCCGATTAGTAGCCGAATGCAGCGGGAGAGAGCGAAGTGAGATAACGCGGGCATAAGTAATTCATCGACTGATCTCGCGGCGTGACTGGCTGGCTATGGTAGTGGCGCAGTAATTATGGAAACTTCGACGTTACGTCAGGCTTTATAATCGGACGAGTATAATATGTCTCTCTTTCCCTCTCTCTGTTTTCCTCTCTCTTTACGAGAGGGATGCTGCGAAGGGTCGCGAAGGGTTATTCGGCATCGCGAATCGCATTATGTCACGTCAGTCACAGATCAGTAAATGTCTCTTTCTGTCTCCGTCTCTCTCTCTCTCTCTCTCTCTCTCGGTATTGGCGATCTGATTTATACAGCAGCACTGCTAAATAAAATAGCTTAACCTGCCGCTTAACGCCGATTAAGCCGTCACTTAACGACGTTAAGCGTCATTTTAAGTTCTCAACATTCGAGTCGAGCGAAGACGCGATCAAGCCGCGCGCATTCCTGCAAGTCCCTTCTCTCTCTCTCTCTCTCTTTCTCTCTCGTGATTGTTTCAATTATTCCTCACGGAGATGCGCAAACTAAATTTGCGTAGTTCATGCCCCAGTAGCGATCGCCGATGTAATTTCGTATTCATGAAATTTTCATATTACGAAATGGCTTGGATGCGCTACTCTTCAGCTGTCCGATATCGAAACGGAACCGACAGCAAAATAAGGGATAATGATCGTTATGATCGTTTCGAGTTTCATTTTTTCGCTGATGCATGATGTATACGTGATTACACGGGATATGTTAATAATGATTCACACAGCGGTGAATCAAACAACATTGTATCAGAAAATCACACAACGGAAATCGGTTAAATTAACGTATAACGCAACGAAAAAAAATCGACTCTGTTAATTCTCTGACACATCATTTACTTCGTCTCTTTTAATTTGCATGAAAATGTATAACGATGATGTGATATGAAATAAATATGAGAAGGAAATTTCGATCAGAGATAAAACAAACTCGTGTGAATATGTAAAATAAGAAAAAAAAATGCTACGATTTAATTTTGTCTGTCTTTCTCATCTGTCATCGTCGGTTGCGTGATGTAGTATTCTTTAGAAAACGCCTATTGCTAATCGACGCAGAAACCATTGCCACTTCACTTCATGACGCGACACATGACGTCATTATCGCGTCATGCTACATGTCATTAAAATATTCGCATTGCGCGTTTCCTTGAAAAACCTCTTTTTCTCAAGATAATTTCCGGTTCAAATGACCGTCGACGACGTTTTCCGAATATTTGTGATTGTACGAAAACGGTCGTTTTTTTGGTAGTATCAATTTATTTGTATAATTCCAGTTGTTTATTGCGCGGAACAAGAGTAATTTTATTTCCATTTCGCCGCGAGAGAACTGTCTCCTTTGCATACATTCGCGTGGCGAACTTTACTACCTACGTAACTTCGATCGTGATTGCCAAACAAGAAATATTCTTATAACATTGCGAAAAGTTAATGTGCCACATTTTTTCTGGTCATATAACTAAGTTTTGCGATCATATTGCTTGGCCATTAGCTACATAGTGAAAACTTTATGAAGATTTACTTTTTTCTACGTTTTCTCTCTGACGACCAATAATTAGCACGCTCGAAAAAATTGTCGTACGACACGAAGCACTGAAGCAAAAACTACAATCTACTAATAAATAGGAGGAAAGTTCTCTCGTCGTGTGCGCGCGTTCTAGCAAAAAGCTGGAAGAGCCTGAAATTCGCGTAGCACCTGATCAAACAATCCGGGGATACTCATCGATTCGAGGCCGCAACTGATCATCGGGGATTATTGATGTCCCTTTTTTTCTCTCTCTGTTTTCTTTTGTTTATTATTTTTATTTTTTTTTCTAATAAAAAAAGCGATATCATTTATCTCTGTTTTTCTACATTTCTTGGAGTGAGATTTGCTTCTAAGAAATTTAGAGATTCGATCTTTCGGCTTAGAGAATCTTCGTGCTACTGCGAGAGCGCGTTGAAAATGGGTACGCAAAGTTCGTCCTCGGAGATTATTTCTTCGTTCCTAACTTCGTTCTCGGGAGAGTTATCAGAAAATAAATTATGGAGTCGTATCGATCTCCAAACTGACAAGGAGAAAAATAATACATAGATTTGATTGAAGAAAGTTCCCCCTTGAAAGTGATTACCTATCTATCTTTTACCTATCTTTTACCGCTGATTTCATTCATTTTCCGACAAATTCTCTAATTTTATTGATTTTTTTTGTACGTTCTTTCTTTCGTGTGTGTGCGCGTGTGAATGAAATCGATGTAATGACGGTGACTTGAAATTTTCGATGTCACAGATACGCAAGATAACTTTGGCTTTATTCGCGCACAATAAAAATACGAACGTTCTCGTTAATGAATAATAATATACGTTAAATAATTAAATTTGATTTAGAGGAATAAGTGAACACGTATTTTATAATACATACACTTGCTCCGAATAGGAATTAATTTAACTTCATTCGTAATTCAAAAGACTTTGGACAGATTTTATATAAACTAAAGAATATAAAGAAGAGAGCTTTTCATATCCAAGTCTTGCAAATTATTTGCGTCTCTCCTTATACTCTGAAAACTTTTATACAATAAATATGAGGTACACTTTTCGTATCTGCAACATTGAAAAATAACTCACCGTCATTACATTGGGATTTCATCCCTCGAATTGCGACGTGGAGCCGCCATTATGACGCGCGGCCATCGACAAGACGCCATCGTCTTCTCTTCGTGGTCGTTTGTGTCTCACGATGCGTCTTCATGGTCGCCGCCATCATCATGGTCATCATCGTCGTCTTCGTCTTCGCGTGATCGCGATCGTCTTGCGCACGTCGTCGCGGGTTAGGTTAGCCGCGGGTTTGCCGGCTCTCGCGGAAGGTTCGCGTCGTTGGTTGGGTGCCGTTGGAAGAAGAGGTGGTTCCGTTCTTGCGCTCACACATCCGATCGCTCATGCAACACGCACATACATGCACACACGCACATACACACACTCTCTCTCTCCATCTCTTCTTCTCGCCGCGTCCCTCCACCCTACGAAAGAAAAGGGGCGCTACTATATCGGTGGTATTTTGGTTTTGGCTCGGCTCGGCCCGCGGCAGTTCTGGGAGTGGAGTTCTAAAAACAGCAGAGGTAAGTCCTGCCCGCTGCTGCTGCTGCTGCTGCTACCGCTTGAGTACAGCTGCCCGCTTGCTGCTTCTTCTTCTTCATCATCATCGGCGCGTCGCGGTATCGCGGTCTTTGTTCTTCATCTTCGCGTTCTTGTATTTAACATTACTTGTCTTTCACCAACTACATTTTTCCTTAGATATTGTTTCGTTGTCTTCCTCCTTTTCCTTCTCCTCATTATCATCATCATCATTGTTTTGTATTATTTTCCGCAGATGCGCGTTGCATGGCTTTTCAGATGTTTTCTCATGTGTGCGAATTCGCGGTAGCCATCTTGGTCTCTTTCCAAAGGACATCTCTCTCTCTCTTTCTCTTTCCCTCTTTCTTTCTGTTTTCTTTTTTTTCACGTTTTGAAGACTCAAAGAAGAAATCGCGACACCGATCGAAAACCGAGCCCGCGTCACTTTTGCGACTACCCGCGGCGATCGTCTCGCCGCGCTTCTTATAATACACACCCGCTCTCGCGCATCCCGATGGCGGTTTACTAATTCAGCTTACTACCCAGAACCCACCCGGTCAACCTTCTTTTAGGCACCACCCTGCCTCTTGCTCGCTCTCTCGCTGTGCGGCTCCCGCGGTCTCTTCTCTTCTCGCTCTGCGCGCATCCCCGGATTTATTTCTTCGCGCGCGGGAAATTATTTTTGGTGTCTTTTCCCGCGGTTTGTTAATATACACTCGGTCGTTCGCTCGCGCTCTGGATCTATTTCTCTCTCTTTCTCTCTCACTCTTTCTGTGTAAGTCTCCGTTCTCCTGCGTCCGTATCACTCCCGCGTGAGATTATTCTGCGTTCTCTCTTTCTCTTTCTCACCACCCGGCGCGGTGGTCTTCACGCTAAAACTGTAACGACACGCACATCGCGTCTTCTCGTAATCGGTATACGGCCGCTCGCGCTTTTAGTCGCTTTGCCGCGAGCACTGCGCACGCTTTCTTCCGCCTGATCGGCAGGATCGGCAGGATCGGCAGGATCGTTATCCGTGTGGTCGTTGTCGTTGACACTGACTCAATACGAGAGCCGGAGAGAGAAAGTCGAGTTCGACGGGGATCCGTCGATCCAGGAATTAAAGGCGATTTTTGAGGCTGTTTCGTCTTCTTCATCATCATCATCATCATCGGTTTCTTCTTCTCTTTGTTCGTCACGAACTACGGTGCAGCGGGTGTCGTTGTTCGCGACGACACGGCGACCGCGCTCGGTTTTGTGATGTCACCCACACGACGTTTTCTTCAATACACGCAGTTTCCAAAGAAACAAAACGTTAAAGTTCTCGAAATCCGTGAAAAGTGGAACGTAATGTCCGAACGTGAAGTAAAAGTGAGAGAAGCACGACAGATATTTGTTTTTCTTTTTTCTTCAACTTTATTTTGGAGAAAAATAACGTATTCTGCGTATATTCCGCAAAAAAATAATGGAAATAAAAAGAGCGGAAGGAATAATAATTATTTTACTTTATTGTAAAAGTTATTTTCCTATGATCGCGCGCGTTCGCGTCTCGCGGGAATTCTTCGCGAAAGGTTAAAAGCCATAGAATTCCAGAGCTTGCGAATTCGGATGCGAGCTTACGGTTTCTCTCTTTCTCTCTCTCTCTCTCTCTCTCTCTTGTCAAGCTCGCGCGCACTCACGAGCGAGTTTCTATTCGCTGCGAGAATATGCATGCGCGCAGACTATCATTTAATTTAATTTATTTCCAAGTAATTTAAACCAGAACAAAGCACACTTCGTAATGGAAATTCCTCATATATGTTGCCACCCTATAATTGTTAATTCAATTTCCAATTACTACAGTTCAGAAAATTGGCACGCGGTTTTAATCTAACATTTCCTGCGCAATACCAGAAATGCGTGTTTCGTACTTTGTAATGTAATAACATTATTAGATCGCGAGAGTGAACACACGTGGAAAAATCAGAAAAAAAAAGTGAAACGCGATTTAATAGCGACGCTAGACAGATAACACTGCGTTGTTCTTTTATTAGAGGAAACGAACGTCCATTTTTTGAAGTTAAACAATATCAAAATTATTGCAAAAAAAACACTACTAACGGTTTTTAAATCTATCTATTTATTGTTTCTCGATTAGTGTCAAACAATTAACAGTGTTTGGGACAGCTGTTCTATATTCACGTATAGCGTGAGACTATGATATTAATTATGAAACAATCTTGTCAATTTTGTTCCTTTTCATTCCATGAATTCGTCGCAAAAATGTAACAACCGCGCGATTGTATTGCAAAACTAAAATGGCAAAATTTCTCCCTCTGACGTTTTCAGCTAATCGTGTCTGCAGTTAAGTCGTTGCTTGTAGTATTATTTTTACATCAGAATACTTACAAAATATATAAACATCTGAGATTTTTCTTCGTCGTTTTCGTAATGACCTCGGCTTTGTGTCATTATATGGTTAGCGTCGACGTAAATTCTCATGATCGCGATTACCTTGACTGGGATTCTACATAAGCCCGGCTTTCTCTCTCTTTCTCCCGCTTTTGCGGGTAAATAATGCAGAAAAAACGTGGTTGGTAGGCGTAAAACTTATTCCTGGTTCGCCGTCTTTTTATTTTATATACGTAGCGCGGCGTTATTACACACCATGCCTAGACTCTCTCTCTCTTTCTCTCTGCGTCGAAGAGTAAGTATACTCTTCGCCGCGTGTTCTTCTCGCTTCGATGCCCACCTCGTTCTCATTCTTCTCTCCTCGCAATTTTGATTGTTCGTATTTTGCGGAATCTTTGCTATGTAAATTAATTTTACTGTAATTTTGAGATACCTGAGAGTATATTTTTAAATTTATTATATAACAATTCATCCGTGTTATCGCTTCGCTATTTACAACAATGTACGGACGTCTAAACGACCTATATGCTAATAGGTGTAGAAGTTGGGCGGTTTTTCTAAACTCTTTGGTCTAACGCGAGCGATAACGACGACCAGATGGTCCCCGTCGAGGGGCAGTTCTTCGCTTTCTCGGGACAAAACGTGATATTCATCTGTCGTCGTGAATCATGTAGAACGTAGAGAGTTTTCGGGGCGAAACGCGACCTGACGCGATCTTTCTCTCTCTTTCTCTCTCTCTCTCTCTCTCTCTCTCTTGTATATAATTTGTTTGTATTAATCTTTTATATTGTTTTTTTTTTCAAGTTAAAATTAATTTTTGCACTTGGCAAATTAACGCGTAGTCTATTTATAGACTTGATATTTCTCTGTTTGTACAGAAAGAACCTATTTATACAGAAATATTGAGCGTTGAATAAGATGTTACATGCGCATAGTAAAGATACAGAAAATCGGAGTAATTAACGCTAATTAGTTGCGACAGTAGTTTCGCTTTTTAGAAAATTGTCTTTGCAGCGTTTCATGCAGCTTCATTGGAATATCTATCCGCGCACGATCTCCTTGTGAGACCCGACGTGTTGCGTTACAGACGTGAAAGCTTCGAGTGAATGAGTTCGTAGAACATTTATACAGATAACGGTATATATCGTTACACCTTGTGTTCGTCCTAATGTTCTTCGAACTCGGCTTTGAAGAATTAGTTGCGCTATAAAGGCACACGTCTGTATAACATTCGCAATATTTGCTTCCGTATATCGCTAATTGAGATGACGATTAAAATCCAATTATCAAACGTAATTGGAAGAAAATTGATATAAAAGATTATCTGTAAAAAAAAATTTCTTATTTTTTTCACAAAAAGTGATTCTGTCTTTCAAATACTAACTCGTTTAATTATATAAGTATCGTTTGCGATAACACGATGACTTAAGTGCGCGCAAAAAGATTCGCGCGCACACACAGTTGTGTTCCATTTAGTTCTTTATAAAATTTATACTATATCGAAAGTTCCATTTTTCCTCGATCAATCACTCGTCGTGACATCTCGCGATTTATGATCTCTCATCATGTCGATATAATGTGTGAAATGATCTCTCGCGCAATTTCGCGCTCGCAAAACGCTCGCAGAAGCGTATCCGCGAGGTGTTAGCGATTTAATCTGCGGAATTTCACGTAAACCTCGCGCGACTGAAATGGTAATAAATAACGAGCCTGTGTGCGCGCGAGCTGTGACGACCGAGCCCGATCGGTCAGTCAGCGAAATATCCCGCGCTGATATCGAACTTAATTGAATTTGACGCGTTTCATTGACAGCGGCGGTGATTCAAATGCGCGGATTCTCGTTACGGGCGACGAAAAATGTTTTGAGCAACCGCGCGAAATGAAGAGTGATGACTCAAAAATTTGCGCGCGAATAATAATAAAAAAGAGCGATCGATGAAAAAAAAAAAAAAAAAAAAAAAAAAAAAAAAAAAAACTCGACGTTCTCGCCACGGGCGTGTTCGCTCCTTTGAATTTCCTTCCGTCGGAACTCACGGCGAGGAGCGCGGTCGCTCTGACTGATAGCTGTATCGTCGTAAATCATATCCTCGGTTCGGATTTGGCTTTTGTGATCGCGCGCAACGAGAAGCTGACCTCACCCCTTGAAACTCCGCTTGCCGATCTCTCTTCGCTCCTTTTCTCTTTGACATTGTGCCAAGTGCGCGGCGCGTCGCGACCAAATAGTCGGCGTGCTTTTTCACCGCGAAAGACCCTGAGACAACACACAACTCGCCGAGGCGAGTCGGGAAAGACTCAATATGCGCGCTTGCGAAACGGAAAACTTTGGAACTATTGAGGCCAGAGATTTGGACCTTCGATCTCTCGTTTTTTATTGTGCGCGGGCGACGTCGGACGAGAACTTCGAAGATGCGAGATTACGTCGCGAATCGATTTTCACGGATCTTTTTTTAATTGAATTATCACGCCCTCGAGTCTTCTCCGATTGCTGTTAGAGAGTTAAATAATGTCGACGCCTCGATCGAGTTGCGCACATTTTTATTGAGAGAGATTATATAAAAACTAGGCCGGAGAGAAAATTTGCGCACATTAACGAAGAATTTCGCGATCGGTAATTGGAGAATGAGAGTTTTTAGTTAATTACCATCCTCGTTAGCGAGTAAGTTATTAACAGAATGCGTATAAAACGTTATAGCAAAACTCTATATGGTATTACGGCTGCTCAATAATGCATCGGAATTCTCGTATGTAATCTCTTTAGCAAAATGTCAAACCAGCGCGCTCAGATAAAGCACAATAATCGGACGCAGTCGCTCATTAAATCATCCTTTTGCTCGTAATATCACTTATATATGCGCCATATATTTCTATGCATTAAATGAGCATTAAGCTTTCTTTTCCGAGCGCTACGTAAAATTCTCGGTAATTTAAACTGTGTGGCATATCGTGTTTTTATTACGAGTAATCGAAGTGTGCATATATGTATACATATATGTACATATATATTTATTATACATATGTAATAACATTTCCATGTGTGTGTATATATATATATATATATACGTATATACACACACATGGAAATGTTACGTGTGGAATAAAATGTTGCTTACTCAGGAATTGAGCATAGCGTTGTGCATATGCATGAACTTAAAGAAACTTGTCAAAATGTATCAGATATATTCACTAATGTTTTGAGTTAAATTTCCATATGTAAAAAAAGAAAATATTTAAAGATTAAAAAAAAAACTCTCAACTATTTTAATGTTGTCGAGACACACTGCGGAGTCTCAATTTCCATTCGTTTCTAATCTTAACAATCGGTTAGTAGCGCAATATATGTCACATCATTTATAATCGTTACCTCGTTCCGTCTCGCGATTTTTCTTGTGTTCAGCGCGCGATATGACTTCATATCTGTCATACTTTTCACATTAAAATATCATTCGAGTAAAACTCCAAGCGAGAGAATAAACAGCATTTTGTCTCTTCCGTACAAAGCGTAAAAAAAAAAAACAAAAAAAAAAAAATAGAAAATTGTATTATCTTGGTTTTCGTATAATCGCGAATTTCTCTGAAAAAGAAATTAATCCGTGATTTCTTTAAAAAAGAAAAAATATTAGAAGAGTCTTCACAAACTATCTATAAAATATTCTTTTCAATATTCTTTTACGCTCGTAAGTAAAAAGGATTTTTTTTGACACATCGATTGGAGTCCGTGTGTGCGATAGTTATTTGCAAAATTTACGTTATATACGTATATGCTTATGCTTAGTAGTTGTTTGTTGTCGTTTCTATTTTTGGTCGTGCGCGACACAACGAGATGGAAATTAATCGGGAAAATCGATCACTCTTTGATTCGCACCAACATCCCGTCGTCGTCGTTGTCATGCCGCTGCGTGTATCGCGTAAAACGCAGCGAAGGGTTAAACGTAGGCAGATATGCCGGCTTTAATAACGCGACACGTTCTCGCGTTACCGGCAATATGCGAGCGTGTCGCCCACACGTACCTTGTGTATCGTTTCGTTAAAACACTCCCTTCGTTACCCTCGACAGAGAACTCTCTCCCTCTCTCGTCGGTCTTCCGTTCGCCCCGGTTCCTCCGGTAGACGAGCAAGATGTCCCTTCGAGATGTCGAGACAACGACGACGACGATGATGACGACGACGACGACGACGGCAAGGGCAGGGTGAGCGGATATCCGGTATGGCAACAGACGCGCCTGTCTTGACTTGGAGTGTCGCTCCAGTGAGAGGGAGAGATAGAGACGTTCGTTAGCGTTGCTATGTGTGTACATATGTGTGTGTGTGTGTGTGTACGCGTATACGTGCGCTGTGTTGCCCCCGGGACGGGTAATACGAGGTATGGTCGCCACCTGGTATTTTCGTTCGCGAGAGAAAACGAATCGTCGGAACCTACTTCTTCTTCTTCTTCTTCTTCTTCTTCTTCTTCTTCTTCTTCTTCCACGGGAAGTCGAAGTTTCTTGCGCCTCCGGAAGGAGCGAATTTTGGGGAGGGGACAAACAACTCTCGAGTCTAGAGATACCGAGGAGTCTTTAAGCCTTTTCCTTGTTCGAACGACCGTAACAACGCGTGTTACGACGCAACGTTCAACCTTAGTAGTTGAAGTCTCATTCTCTCGCTGTGGATGTAAACAGTAACATATACACAGTATTAAAAAAAATTGCGATATGTATTTTATACGTATATATTTTTTCACTCGCGAAGATTTTTTTACCGCGCGAGGTTTGAATTTTCGATACATTGTGTGTCGTGTCAATAAATCGACGTAATTATTGATCGTCGCCTCGGTTGAACGCTCGGTTACAAAGCATACGAGAAACATCGTTCTCGTCGTTGTGATATTTTACACATATCTCCGCGCCACATCCGCTCTCTCTCTCTCTCTCTCTCTTTCTCTCTGGCTCTGCCCTGTCACGTTTCACTCGGATTTAAGCAATTATCCTTAGCCGCGCGCGTGTGCGCGCGCTCGGCTTTAATATTCTCTTTCCCTCGAAATATCTTTGTGAAAATATATCTCTCCGTTGGCGACGACCCCGTTGTCGCTGTTTAAAAATTACGCTTTATTGAATTAAGCGCGCAAAGAGCGAGATCCGTTTTCCATCCTAAGACAGTTTTGAAATACATCACGAGTTTCTTGATGCTACCGAACAAATCTCGGCGTTTTGAATTTAATAGGAAACCGCATGTGCCATTCTCCCTGGATCTGATCCAATTTTTATCGCAGAAAACATGTACCGTCGCTTACTCGTTATCGCAAAAAAACCGCAAACGAGGCTAGCGGATCATTTTCATATATTTTTTGACACAGATGTGAAGTTTTCGAAATTTAATTTTGTGTTAAACGCGCATGAAAAATAATAGATATTGGCATAACCGGATGTTCGATTCCAGTTTCTTTTTAAAGATAGAACCAAAATTTGCAGATAAAAAAAATTGAAACAACTAACAATAAGTTGAAATAAATCAATTCGGATATTGCACATCCATTAATATATTGAATTTATTAATCGGAATAGTTTTTAATGTAACAAAACATTAGTGTGCCAATTCTTTTTGTATTTTGATATTAAATTAACGCACTGTCACTTTTCCGTAGTTTCTCGTAAATCTAATCAACCGCGAGTTTTTCTTTGCTCAAAGAAGAAATAACTTTCGTAAATACGTCAGTCACGGAGCAAAAAAAATTGATAAACAAGCGGAGATTTCTTCTTACGCATTCAGAAAAATTGAAGTTCTCTTAATGTCAAAGATGATTTCTTTATTTTATTTTATAATCGTGATTTTTATTTTATAATATCGTTCTCCGCGCGGTTGTTTCTAAAATTATTATAGAGATATCATATCAAAAACGATGATATGATCAATTTATGACTTTTATTTGAGATAGCGCGGTTGCGAGTTAAATAAAATCTAGGACTTTATTTCTGGGTCTAGACGAGCAAATATTCGACAAATTGTTATGTATTATTCATTGTAAATTACAATATTATAAGTTTAATTAAATCGTAATCTCCACACGTTCGAAAAGATCCGCAAATATGACTTTCTCGTATCTCTACGATTTAAATGTGATTTAAATTTAATCAGACTCAAAGAATAATTATCAATTATCAATTATTGTCATATATATTGTAACGATGTTAAAAACAATTCTGAAGTGGAAGAACGAAAAAAAAACCACAACCATTTTTTACATAATTTTTACGTAAAAATTGCCCGAGAAAAATTTTGTTATTCGGAATGGGAAAACATCAATTATTTTTCAGCTCGATAGTAAAATGCCATTTAAGATGCATTTAAATGTGAATGTATCTGTCGATTAACCTGCTGGAAAAATGAATTATTTCGTCTAATTACGAGCTCTAATTGATTGATGTGTCACGTGGATTACCGGCAGTGCATGTCAGTCGATTTTGGGAAAACGAAAACTAACACGACATGCCCGCTCGATCGCGCGAGATTATATGTATATATATATACATATATATGTATATGTATGTGTGTGTGTACATATATATATATATATATATATTCTTCACGATCAAACTGCAAAACAAATTGTCGTATATATATATATATATATGTACATATATATATATATACGACATATATATATAATTTTCGTATATATATATATATATATATACGACAATTTGTTTTGCAGTTTGGACGTGAAGAATCTAACGTTGTCCAACCGTTTATTTTCGTTTCGCGAACTGTCTCGTTCCCCAATCATTTTCGATGCGCTGCTATTTTTGATTCGACCGCTTCGATCGACCAGGTCACACGGTTAAGCGCGGTTCATCCGATAATGAAGATGGACTTTCCTCTAGATTTTCCTGAAGAATTTAACATCATTGCTGCCGTTGCTTGTCGCACGCGCGAGTTGGAGGATGAGGGAGAAACCGAGAAAGATGTACGCGTACATACGTTTCTTCTGCTATATATGTGCACGATACATATGTGTGTGTGTGTGTATGTGTGTGTGTTGTGCACACGTGCACGCGAGCGAGAAAAAGAAAGAAAGAGAAAGAGTGAGAGAAACAGAGAAGAAGAGATGTCAGATGCGGGAAGCGGAGGGCGAGATAGCGCGCGAGAGAGATGCCATGACTATATACCATATCGCTCCGATATTGTTATCGATCCCGTTGGTCGGAAGGTATTTGTTACGTTCATTGTTTTTCCTTCGCACCGTCGAGCAAAAGGAGATCACGAGGGCCGGGCATCCCTTTTACAGTGCTGAAGTATCCCGCGCGCCTGTCATATCCACCCGTTTTCTGCTCTTTTCTCCTTCTCTCGTCCTCTTCCTCCCCGCACGCGTACCCTTTCTCTTCCTTCTTTCCCTCGATCTTTTTCTGGTGTTCTCTATCTGTCGTGTGTCCCCGGGGTTCACCTTCTCGCCCACTTCCTCGGGCTTTTTATACGTGACGGCAGTTTAACATCGAAAGAAAAAACTCACGTTACGAAACGTTAGAAGCGCAGAAAAGAAAAGCGAAGTTTTTATCGCGATAGATTGTTTAACAACGAGCGAAACAGAAATTTATGCTGGAATTCTTGCGCGAAATATAACGCATAGAAAATACGAATAGACTGTATGAAAAGAAAATACGAATAGAATATTGCGAGAAATTGCTCTCTTGTTTAAAGAAGCTTCCAAGATACTGACTTTATCCGATTACGCGAGCGAGCGCAGAAATCAACTCGCGAAGCACTTAAAAATGCTTCTCAAAGCGCGCGCGCGTGTGTGTATGTGTGTGTTGCAACAGCATCGCGAATCGATTTCGAGAGATTGTGCGGGGAGTAATTTTTAGCGACGAGATTCGCTTCATATTTCAGGAAAATTTTAAAGAAACGCGTGGATATAAGCGACGGACGCGCGAGCGAACGAGCGAACGAGCTAATACTAGTTTTCTATTTTCCACGCGAAATTTCTCGACACGGATACATGAAAATAGTAATGTCCCGCTAAAATAATGTTAAAATCGCACGGTAAAATCTTCAAAAGAATTTGTCAATTCGCCGTATCTATATCTGGTCGACTGTCGGAGCAAAAGCGACGTGGTTACATTTCACGTGGTTTCCGAATGCACCTGATAACCGAGTTACTCGTCTATTATCCGCACTTCGCTCTTAATTTGCCACTTCCATCTGAATGGATAGGCGTTTATATTTTCTTCCGTCGAACGTACCTACGTGTCACACTGTGTGATGTGTGTTACGTTACGACGTCGTTTCGTCCGTTACGCGCGTCAGTTTCGGCTCTAACTCGTACGGCGGCTATGCATAATTTACATGTCGCTTAATTAAATATCTCTGTACTCTCGAGAAAGCTCTTGGACGTTTCGGCGTCGTGATATGATCTGACGAGCATCACGTCAAGTTTCACGTGTGTGCGAATATTTATGCGATAAAATTATTAAAAGTATTTAAAAAATTAACTCATACAAAATTATAGAAAAAATATCACTCGTAATTTGTGCTTTATCGATTGAGTTGTTAAATTGCGTTAACATTCAGGGATGCAAAGAGATTATGAATCAAGGACAGGCACAAATCGTCGTGTCAGTCGATCGGCACGAAGATAACATCTTTAAGCCGAGTAAATCACCGTAGGAGTAAATACGATAAATGTTACGTTAAGATTAACGTAATACGGAGAAAAAAACACAATAAGAGAATTACACTGTGCCCAAATCCTCTGAACAAATTATATAATTCGTATCGTCAAATTATCGTCATGTCGTCGAACGGTCGCCGTGTGTTTTGATGAAAGTTCAGGAATATTTTGATAAGCAGTTGCAATTGACGACATCAAGTAATTTCGGCAAAACCGTGCAAGTTAGCACCGTCGGACGAATTTTCTAATCAACCCCCGAAGACAACCCTCCCGCTATATTACGTTGCGTGTTCCTAAACATATTCTTTCTCACGGGTAAAATACAATTATCGCGTCGATCGCGCGCTGAGGGTCCATTTTAAGTTTATTAATTACTAATTCGTCTTCCGTTTCTCGTGTCTTCTCGCGCTCGCTCGGTGCGAGGATCGATAGGCCAGGACATATTGAACACTCGCTCTCTTCTCTCTCTCTCTCTCTCTCTCTCTCTTTCACTCTCCTGCCTCTCGTCTGGATGGGGTTAGGTTATCCGACCTCTGTAGGGGGACAGCTACATTGCAGCTCATGCATAATACATTACGATCCGACCTGGAGTAGATTTATATTTACCTCCGTACCGGGCGAGATAATTCGTTAAATATCGACAGAAGCACCGCGCGCGCAAACCAGCCTCGCGCTCTTTACGTTTCGACGAATATTCGACACGAATATACGACACCCGTCTTCTTCGTCTCTCTTCTCTCCAAGAATTCGCTGTCTTATATTACGATTCACATTAGAGTGCAACAGTTGTGCACGAGTTGTGTCAGATACCCTAAAGTAGGCTTCCTCGCGCTAAAACCTCACGACCTCTTTCGAAAATCTCATGAATAACGACTCGTCGAGCATCTCTTCTTCATCGAACATATACGTGTGCGCAATATACTCTATGTTTATATTAGCGAAGAATTATTTATTTCGTATTTTTTTAAAATTTCTCACGCGAAGATTGGATTTTATTGTTGTTACACGGAAAGTTGTTGCATATTCTACATCGTGATGCTTTTTTTTCGAGCTTTATCTATTCCTCGCAGTTCTATTCCTGGTAAAAATGGAATCTAAATCTCAGGTGTTAATGACATATCGTGAAATCTGGCTGCAGAAGTGTGTGCATACGTGCGGATATTTTCGGGACTAGATATGTGTTTGTCGTTTCAAACGTCGTCTACACATGTACATATCTACAAATTTACCTACTACTCGCGATAGATGGACCGCGAGTGTCAGCGGCTCGACTGACGTGTTGCAACCGCGATACTCGATATCGCCTTATCGTCGAGTCCGACGTCAATTTCGGATGCATCCGGTGAAAATTGGGGGCATTGGTTTTAGATGTCGATCGCAGCTCCCGAAAACTTCGTCAACGGACAATTACATCTGGTCTTATCTTCTGCTGCTGCCAGCTAAATGACACTTTTCTCGCTATTTTATTTTATTTTTTTTTTTATTTTTTTTTGACAGAAATTTCTTTCGAAGGAATGAAGTTTTTTTTTATGATATATCTGTGTCGTGCAGATAAATGTTTTTACAAAAAACTGATACTCTCCGTTACGGAGAAAATGTTTGACGAGTTATAACAACTCGTCGCGCAAATTTTTCGGATACTCGCAATTGACTCAAACATTTGAGAAATTCTTACCATAAAGGTAGACAAAATTAATATTAATTGTATCTCCTGCCGCAAAATTAATAATAAAATTCCTCCGTTTACTACTTTACATTTTTCGCGGTTCTCATGAATATTTTACACTCTCATGCATGAGGAAGCGTACGACTGACTTGTAAACACGCGCATTTGAATGGAAATCGAGTCATTCGCCATAAAACATTTGTTATTATGAACAAAAGCCGCATTTCCAATTCTCGCCGAGTGTGATCTCGAACGAATTTCCTCTGCGAAAAATTCGCTCTGAAAAACTGAAAAAAAAACAGAGGGTGCATTTCTCTCTCTTTCTCTTTTTCATATCTCTGCGCAAAGTTACGCGGAAATCGACGGTGCGGATAAAACCGCCTTAAATAGAATTGCGGTAGCTCGATCGGTGCGCGAGTTCAAGTTTTGCTTTTGCCGGCGTATTCGCGCCCGAGATTGCCGCGAGTCTATAACACAATTGTTATTTTCGTCGATTTCTCCGGCGGCGGCGGCGGCGGCGGCGGCGGCGGCGGCGGCGTTACACACTTTACAATGCGCCAACTCCTGTGTAAAACGCCGCACGTCGATTCTTGAACCATACCCGCGCGATGTTATTTCTGGCGGGCGAAATATTAATAAAGTGTAAAGATGCTACTTTTGCGTAAACACGCGCGGCCTTTCGCCGCATGAAAAACCGCGCATTGACTTATGTTTAATGCCACGCGCTGGAAGGTTCGTCGTCATCGCATACACATACTCTCCCTGCCTCTCTCTCTTCTTTTTTTTTTTTTTTTTACTATCAGTGTGCTCAGTAATCTCTCGTTCTTAACAGTGCATTTCATAATCATCTCTTTTAAATTACGCGTAATATGTGAAATTTTTTTTTCCGTTAATTGCCACACGGTTTGTTTGCACGTGAAGTTTTTGCATCGCGGAAAAAGACCGACGCTGTGAGGAAAACTTAATTACCTTTTAATACGTGCGTCGCAAGGTTACAAATTATATTCGCAAGATGATTGCGAGATCGCGGATCGCTCACTATCGCAACTATGTGTATTCCACGCCGCGAGATCGGAGAATCGAAAGAATATATTCAATGTAATTTATCTTCATTATCTCGCCTCGTAATACGCGATTATTAAATATGTTAAAAAAAAAAAGAAACAACTCTGATTTCCTCTGAACTGAAAGCCTAAATTACTTTGTAATTTTAATAGCGTTCAACAGGAAAAATTTCTATTTTTATTATATGTTTTGCTCGTAATTACGTGTCGAGAATTGCATTTCAACATAAAAAATATACAGTAGACTTGAATGTTTAGGTTTATACGTGCACACCAAATGCAATTGAAGTTTGAGATCTTTTGACTTACATTTGCATTAAAATCCGGGTTAAAAGTCTCTATTTTTTTTCTTACTGTTTCTTAGAATTATTTTTATTTGTATTGTATATCTATGTGTATATGTATGCATAATTTGTTGGTTTATTTTTTTGTTATACTGATGACGAAAAAAAAAATTATAATTGGACACGACTTAAAATCAAACAATTGTTTAGAGACATTTAAAGAGAATCAAAAACGTTCACGCGTATTTCTTTCCTCATAAATCATCACTTCATTGACCTGAAGCGTATTGTATAAAGTTCAATGTAAACTAACCGGTGTTTTTAATCAAAGAATTGGAGCAATTGACGAAATTGCTCTCCATTCAGCTGGACGTATCGTCATAATCAATATAAGGCTATAAAAAAAAAAAAGAAAGGAAGAGAAAAAAGCAAGCGCGTCATATGTGCGAGCAAGTTCGTGGCTACTAGTCGGATCTTTTACGCGCGCGGAAACTCTCGACTCTCGACGGCGCGCTTCGTTCTCGCAAAGGAAACGAATAGTGAAATAGTTTGGTCGTATCGCGCACGCGTCGTACCAACCAGCTGCGAGGACACGCGCGCGACAACGTGCCGCGAGTGCGAGAGGGACGTGGCTACCGCACGACAAGCCGACGACGAACGACACGAGATGGCGCGCCGATGCCGCTCGATCCTGATTGGCCGTTCGTCGGTTGACGTCGACGGCGTTATCGACCAATGAGCGAGCGCGTCGCAACGACGTATCTCGACTCGCCGAGGCGAACTTCGGAGACGAGGTGGACCGACTGGTACACGATTGCTAGCCGCGGCAACTCGTTTCCCCTTCTCGCTCGCTCGCGCGCGCTTCTGCGTCTCTCTCTCTCTTTCTCTCTCTCTCGCACGTTTCTTTCTCTATTTCTATCCTCCTTCTCGCTCTCGTGCGCGCGCTCCATCTCCGTCCGTCTCGCTCGCACGCACGACACGCACACATATACACAGCTCTCTCGCTCGGTTCTCAGCACGACTTCCTCAAATCTTTATTTCAGGCTCGACCGCGAACTCGGGGCGAACTGGTCGAAGCGCGCGCGACCGCCCCGGTTTTTTAACCGTCCTCACGGCAAAGCTCACCACAAGCGGCCAACGCCGTCGTCGTCGTCGCGCACCGTCGTACATACGCGCGACGTGTGTGCACCAGGACAGGCACCTTCATCGCGGAGAGAGAGAGAGAGACGCGTGTCTAAATTTGAATACGCTCTGGCAGCGTATAGAGAGGAGAGAAGAGCAGTGCCGTCCGCGTGTGTTACGCCGTCGGGAGTCTCCGTTGTCGTCGTCGTCTTTCGCCTTGCTGGTCGTCGTCGTCGTCGTTGTCGTTTGTTGTCGCGCGTGAGAAGTATATTTTAAGAAAGACGCTGCCTCGCGCCGTGCATCTAGTCAACGCATCTAGTCCCCGCGATCACGTCGTAAAAGCTAACCTATCTAACCTACGCGCGCGACGAACGAGGAGCGGGCGTACTCACGCACGCACGCATGCACGCACGCATGCACGCACGCAAGCAAGCAAGCAAGCAAGCAAGCAAGCACGCATGCACGCACGACGACGGACAACCTAAGAATAATTCACGACACACCGCGACACTTTATTAACCTGTACGTCCCTATAAATAATCGTGCGCCCTTTTACGAGTGAATTCACGGCGAAGGTGAAGGAAACGGAGCAAAAGAAAGAAAGAGAGAGAGAGAGGAGGAGGAAGGTGCGAGAAAGAAACTCACGACTTAAAAAGGAAATAAACGATCAACACTTATTTTTCCATCGAATGTGAACTGCGCGATATCGACTCGTTCGTCGCGGACAGATTACGAGGAAGCAGCAGTAATCGCCGTATACAACATACACATTGTGCTTGCAGCAAAACGTGTGAGGAGAGAAGACACGCGAGAAAGAGAGAAGGAACGCCGGGTGAAAGAGTGTGCCAAAGAGAAAAAACTGCCAATAGAAAGACGCAACGTCAACGGGGATAGAGAGAGAGAGAGAGAGAGAGAAAGAGAAAAAAGAGAGAGAAAGAGAAAAAAGAACCGTGTGTGCCTCTTGGTTTGTTTGTACGTCGTTCCGTTGGTTATAATACCGTGATATCAAGAGCGGCAACGGCGCGAATATTAGTGTGCGAGAAGCCGCATCCGGAGTAGAGGTGGAAGAAGAGGAGCAGCAGCAGCAGAGCAACTTTTGTTTTGATCAGCGAGAAAACGATCGCGCGCTTGTCTTCTCGCGATCTCGCTCTCTTTCTTGTTTTCTCTGTGTGCCCGCGAGCGGTCGCGGGGGTGCTCTCCGGTATCGGTGTGAGGAGATATCGATCGCGCACGCGGGACCATTGACGTCGTTCGCGCTCGTCGTTCTGGAGAACGGCCGAACGTCAAAAGAGAGAGAGAGGGAGAGAAACAAAGACAGAAAGAAAAAGAGAGAGAGAGAAAGTGAGAAAGAGACACGAGAAGTACTCTCATCGCCGGCGACGACTCCGTAGCTCTCACGTTCGCTTGTTGAGCGATTGCGCGCCTTCCACTGCCGCCGCCGCTGCCGCCGCCGCCGCCGTCGTCGTCGTTGCGACGGTGCGTGATTGTGTGTGCGCGCGCGCGCGCGCAGAGCGTGTCCTCGAACAAGATCGCGATCGCGCGGTTCGGTGCCGCGCGTCGCGTCGCGGCGCCGATCCCGAGGATCGCGCGGTTCGCTTGCTCGCTCGGCCTCGCTCCCGTTGACGCTCTCTCGCGGGGGAAGATCGATCGATACGCGCGCCTCAGCAGGGACTCGGCCGGCCGACCTGACTCCCGCCGTCGACATGCTCCGCTGATGATCCAGTAGGCTGCCCGGCTGCGAGATCCCGGTGAGTTTACCAAACGCAGTAGCGGCATTCAGTAAGAAAAATAAAACATAGAAGAGCGAGAGAAACGTACACGAACTAGAGAGAAAGAGAGAGAAAGAGAGTGTGTGTGTGCGTGCAAAAGAGGAAGGTATGTTGGTGGGAGGGAAGGCAGAGAGAAACACTCTTTCGGTCACGGTGAATCTCCATCGAGACTTCTCTCCCCACTATCGATGTTCGTTAGGTATGCGTGTCTTCTTGGACCCCGTCCAGGTCGGTATCTCGAGCGCGCCTGTCCGACGCGCTCATCGTCTCAAGATTCTCCTCGACAGCGCGATCTTCGCGAAGAGAGGCCAGACCCAGGCTCTTTCGAGATGTACTTCGTGAGAATCTCGTCTCACGGACCGATCGAGAGCTGATCTTTTTACCTTTGTAATCCTTTTGGCGTTTAACTTTTTTTTTTTTTATCTTATTTCAAATTCAGAATATTCGCGAAAAAAACGTCATATTTTATCGTCGCAATAAACTCCGACTTTTTAATATTGGAGTTTGTTGAGAGTGTTCCAAGCGCCACTCGAAAACAACAGCAATTTGCGACGCTAAATAGTAACTGCGAGTAATTTGTGATAATTTCATTGTGTCTTTAATTTGATTTCTATAATTCGATGTTCTGGTATTTCGACGCTTTAATTCGATATCTGCACTCGATAGCTGTCTCTTCGTAAGCGCTCGTAATTTAGGAATCGAATCGAATCGGATCTGTCGATGCGTCGCATTTAAATTGTATAATCCTTATTTTTCATACGGAATATTGTATATTTCATATTTTCCGATAACATATAGGTTTTGTATGTTAACTCTTCTTGAACGCGCGATAAATTTTCCTGTTTAGAAAGAACAATTATTTGTGACGACACTTAATGATATGATTAATCATCATCTTTACGCCAGTATTAATCTTGTGATAAGAATTGTCTGAGAAATGTACATGTGCGAAATTATATTGTGTACATTGATACACGTAGCTCCTTTATCTAATTTATAGCCGGAGTCGCACACAAACGAGGGATTATGTAATTTGCATATTACATAATTTCGGAACGGAGAAGTCACAGAAAGAGAATGATAAAAAAGTCTCGGTATAAATAAAGTCTCGGCTGAAATAATTTAAATGGTCAATTCCTATATTTTCCTTCTTATATAAATTTGATAAAAATATATCTCTGTACTTCAATACTACAAATAAGTAATAGAATGTTGCTAAAAAAAAAAAGTCAACATTGTGTGTTCGATTCTTCAACTATATTTTTTCCAAAAGCTTGGGGGAAAGAGACCGAAATTTATTTATTTCCGCACATACATATTGTATATCGTCCATTCACCGATATTCGTTGAAAGTTCTCTGCCTTGAATTTATGCTAATAAAAAATTTCATTACATCTTCGTTATGCTAATTTCTGTATTTGTGTGTCAGTGTTACTTTGTCACGAAAGTTTTCTACATCTCTTTGACAAATTGTCTAAAGACAAAAAAAAAGCGCTTGGTAAAGGTATACATTAAAATACATTTAAATTTCTACACATATTGTATTACCGTAACAATTGAATTACATGTGCACGTTATGTAAATACTAATTACAAAAAATAGGAATAAATTAATCGTTGATGCGTAAAGTGTGTGATGCGTTATTTTTTTTTTTTTTAAGGGAAAACACAATAATGTAAGAACGACGCAAGCGTTGCTCAGGATTGCGATCTCGCGATTGTTGGGTCACTAATATTCTTCTTTTTCTGCCGTTATATCGACTTTGTTAGGTTGACCGAGAAAATAATGGGGACCCCGGCTCTCTCGCTCCGATTAAAGACGCCCTTCCTTCGTGGAACACGAGATAGAAAAGAGCGTGCGCTTGATGGTATCCACCGTGTAATCCGAGGATCACGCCTCTGTGATAAATTATATTTCTTATCCACGGAGGTCTTAATCAGATCCTTAAAACAATGTTCATCTATTTACAGCGCGCTTATGACGATTTCATTTCGCAAACAAGAGCGCGAAAACGTACGCACTGCTTTAACAAGTTTCTCTCGATTAATCCTAAATCACATGCATCTCTTTGACAATCATATAAATAATTACAAAGACGTCGAAGTTATTAATGATCGCTGCTTACGTTTTGGTTTCTTTTTTTTTTGTTTTTTTTTTGAAAGAATACAAATCAATACACATAATTTTCAAACTGCATAATTTTTTCGAATTTCTTCTCCGTTGATTTAATTTATTATCGTAATACGTATAATTTATAGTTTTATGTACATGTACATATGCATAAATTTATGGTTTTACACGTGCGCATAATTTACGGTTTTACATACTTTTTTTTTATGTTTTGCGATCAGTCGAAAAACATTTATCTTTTCTTATATTATAATATCATATATTTTACTCTCGAAACCGCGCGCGTAAATCGTCGACGATGATGATGGTTTTGATCGGATCTTAGCTATCTAGCGCACGAGCATCGGTGCGGAATCTGCGCAAGTTGCTGCACGCATAAACGATCCGACAAAGTGACATCCTAACGAACCGGCATAGTTGATAGTCGAGCAAAGATATTCCGTCACACACATGGAGAGAGAGAGAGAGAGAGCTGTCAACCGCAAGAATAAGATTATGAAAAGATTAAACAGATAGACAAGCGGAGATGAAAAGATGATTAACCATCTGCTGCAGCAGTTTCAGGAAACGAAGATAGATATGCGGTAAACAATCAATTAACAATGTCTAACGTGTTAATTGCGTATCGCTGCGTTAGACAGCAGTTAGACAGCAAGTTTTTGTTTCTAATAATACACGATGACGCGCTATTAATTGTCACTGACAATACTATCGCGAAGCAATTTTTATAATATTGCTATTTTTATCTCTTAAAATGTTCACACACACGTATTAAACTTTAAATTATCGAAAATTACGAAGTTTTTCAAGATAGCACATATTGTGCTTTTTGCAATATTTTCTAGAAATAATTTTTCTACATATTTTTCGTCCGTATTGCGATTTACAAGATAGGTGTATATTATAGAAAATATCTCGTTTTATTGTTTTTTTTTTTTTTTTTTTTTTTTTTTTTTTTTGGCATCTCGCGCGATATAATTCTTTAAGTTCGATACATATTGACAACTCTGTCGCGAACACAATCGCCTAGTGTACAGTCCGGCTAATAAGACTAGCCTTTCTTTAGCCAGCTGGATCACTCTCTCTCTCTCTCTTTCTCTCTCTTTCTCTCTCTCCTTCAACATATTTTGCATATGAGTATCCCGTCATACGTACGATCTCGTCTGGCTATCGGTGATTAGTAATCGACGGGTTAAACGACGCGATGTAACGAGATGCAAATGAGTTTCACGTGTGGCGTTACCGCGACCGGTTCACCGACGAGACGAACACGCGATGATTAAGTACGGACTGGCTCATCTGTCGCTCCGAACTCGCTCCATGTGCTTCTTTTGATAAGAATTTCATAATTCAGCTGTATCTCTGTTTTTTTTTTTTTTTTTTACATATCTCTTGATGACGAGGTCAAACGTTACGTTACATACTACGCAAAGAAATTGGGAAATTTGTTCGATTACCTATTGCTTTAAATCTTCAGTGTTTTTTTTCTCTTATTGCGCATGAGCGCGTCTAAAGTTTTTAATTGCTCTCTCAAATTCGCTTCGAACACATGTAACGCGATGTCTTCAGGTTCTCACGATACTGAGAAAAAACATTTGTACCGACTACGTGATTAGCTAACCTCCAGCGTAATATATTCATGAATCGGGTTGTTCGAAATATTAACTTGCGGAAAATCGAGTAGGAGGGACGAACCGTTGTAATCAAACGACGGAGGTAATTCGAACGGCTATTAGCAGTAAAAAAAAAAAAAAAAAAACAACCGCACTTGAATAATATTCTATTCACGAGGAAGAAAAACTGTTTAATTTCCGAGCGATCGAATTTTGCGCTTATCGAAATTCTCCGGTTCATCGGTTGTCTTCGACCTTGCGTATCGAAATTTATATCCAGCAATTTATTCCTGACATTACCCTATTGCGCGTTCCCTATAATATTACGCCTGCTATATATTTCTCTATTATTCCTCGATATATACGTGCACCGTGTGTGTTTCTCTCTCTCTCTCTCTCTCTTTCTCTCTTTCTCTCTTTCTCTCTCTAGTTCATCCGTGTTTAAAGGTGTATAGGCCGACGTGTATGTGCCGCGCGGCTGGCTGGTCGCTGACCCTCACTACGGCCGGCCGGTGTACGCTCCTGTATAATAAAACTAAATTCGATCGTCGTGGCACGTCGAGCGAGCTTTTCCTAGATCTTTCCGCGACAATATGGAGTAAAGTCATAGGGTGAAAAGACGGTGGAAGGGTGGAGATGTGTATAAGTAAGCGTGCGCGTTATGCCGGCTCTTCATTCACTACTCGGGTAATAATTTATTATTACTCCCATCTCCCCTCCTCCTTTCCCCGTGGAAAAAAGCCGTGCATACTCTCTGTTCGCGGCGGAGGCACACATGTGTGTGCCGATCGATCGATCTGACACGCGGAAACGATGTCGATTCCCCCTCGCAAGACGGTATAAGATCGGTGATAGCGCGCGAAAAAGCTTTATTATCCTCCCCGCGAGTAACAAAACAGAACCGGCAGTTCTCGGTATTGTGCACTCTCGAAGGTACGCTCGTGAAAACTGTACATAAATTACACAAAATAGAGTTGTCGTAGAAAAATAGTATATTTGCGTAATTTATTCTCGCATCGGTCATGCTAAGAGTAGAAACTAAGAACAGAAACGGATATAATTCCATTGAACGCGCTTGGAAGCACGTAACTCGCATTTTTCAATTCGAAGTGTTTGTTTCAGAAAACCAAAGTGTAAACATTAACATGTTTTGTTTTGGGACGTGGACTTTTATTTTTATAACGCTCGGAACTGAGACAAGCGTTTTCGTCCAGTGATCAAACGAAGGAGGCACACACACACACACACACACGCGCCTTGGAAACGTAAACACGACGGATTCGCGACCGATAATTCTCACCGCGCGCGCTATATAACGACGCCTGGCAAGCGAACGTACACGTAAAAACGCTGGCTTTAACTCGCCGCGTTCTAATTCTAACCTTGCCCGAACTATATTTACTAAAGCTTTTCCCATTCATCGCGAACACGCGATGTGTCGTTACGTGAATTAAACTGCTTGCGGCGAGCGGAGCGCAAGTAGCTGTGCATCGTCGTTTCACCCCGTTATTTTCGTCGTCGCGTTTTATTTTACACCGCGTACTCCGCGGTATCAAGATCGCGTTTCATAATCGCACGCACGAGACGCGATTCAATCGCCTCTCCCTTCTCTTTTCTCCCCCGTATTCTTTTGAATTGCCGCAACGACGACGCGACGCTATCCTTCCTCGCGCTCGTCTCATTTTCCAATTCGCGTCGTCTCAGACGCAGCGGAAAAATGATCAAACACATATTTCTCATGAAAATTGCGATCGTTATCTGTGCCGCAATAACGAGCAAATTGAAGAACTAAAAAAAGAGCGTCAGATATGATTTTATCAACATTTCAAAGATAATCAAAAATTTTAATTTAAAATGGACTTGTTAAAAATTTTAAATACACGTATGATATACAATATTTCACACATCGCGTAATAACGAGACGTTTGTTTTTTTCTTTTTTCTTTCTTGTTTTTTTTTCTAACCTGGTATATTATAATACAAGGTTCAGATAGGCGCGATATAAATCGTAACACGCATGTGACACATCGAGCATGTATGAGCGGGAGATGTCGAATGCACAATGGGAACTACTTGACTTCGAAGTCACTTGACACTTTGTTATGTTACGTAGTATGTCACGTATGTAACAGAATTCCGTCTCTTTTACATAACATCGCGATGTGTTTGTAGTTAGCGCGATGGGGGGACATGTACATATGTATGAAAAAATATATCTCGATATGTCGCTGCTGGTT
This sequence comes from Pseudomyrmex flavicornis, assembly GCA_014825475.1. Classification (NCBI taxonomy): domain Eukaryota; kingdom Metazoa; phylum Arthropoda; class Insecta; order Hymenoptera; family Formicidae; genus Pseudomyrmex; species Pseudomyrmex flavicornis. The sequence continues at coordinate 37,952 of QVNW01002604.1, forward strand.
TTACTACTGATAACGCGTGTGTGCGAATTCTTTAATATTTAAACGTTTGTTGCGATCGAAGTTAACGCGTCCGTAATCAAACCGTGAAAAAGCACCGAAATTATATGTGTGTTACGTACACGTAAGCGAGAATCGATTAATGACATGCACAAGAGAGCTTAGCTTCAAGAGTTTCCTCCTGTACTGTATTCAACGTTTTTCTACGCTTATTATCCGTCTCCTGTTTTCGCACATTTGCGTGTTTTTTCTAACGTAGAGCAGAGGTTCTCAAAATTTTTCCATGTTCCGGGTGGTGTGTCAATTTTTTTGTGCAATTTAATTCGCCAATCACTGATAGAAGTGAAATAGTTGTATTGCGTCTACTTTTAAAATTATCTTTGTAATAAAGCGGTTTTGATAATTAATATTATCAATTAATATTATAAATTGATATTTTAAGAAAATGTTTCTCTTTCTCTTTTTATCTTTCTGATAGCGAAATATGTTTTTCCGAGATTTTTCACACACGTGCAATGACTTACAAAAATTTTACGAGATATAAATATGTATTAATATTAAAATATATATTGAACTGGATTACTCAGTCTTTTAGAAAATCAGATAATGCTTCAAAGATCGTGCAATTCTGTTCTCCGTTATGGCGCGCGTATATCTTTCTCTTGCTCACATATATATATATATATATGTGTGTGTGTGTGTGTGTATGTATGTATGTATGTGTGTATATATATATATATAATATATATAACATATATATATATATATATATACAAATCTACTTACTCCGCAAATCGCGCCGTGCAATGTTAATCACGTCGCTGATCGATAAAAGCCGATCGATCGCGACCCAAAGAGAACAGGGCAATCGTGGAAAATGAAAATTCCAGAACTTCACGGTCGGTTATAATAATCGTTCCATCTGCCATTCGCTTCCGTTCGCACGCCTCGATTAATCGCGTTTCTGTATCATCAAGACATTACCTGTACACTACGAGCAGTATGTGTGTATATGTGTAAAACGCACGTTATATGTGCAATGTAATACTCGCATCACACACCGAGCGGGCTTTACTCGTGGCAGGACGAGAGAGAAAGAGAGAGAGAGAGAGAGAGAACAGGGGGAGAGGGATTACCTGTGCAAGGTTGAAGAGTACACCGTATACGACCACTCCTTGTTTGTCGCAACCTGTTAACGCGCCGCCTGTTCGCGTTGTCGGCGCAACCCTTCTCGCCGTTCAACCGACGGGAAACTTTAGGGCGTGTAATCCCTGCCGACCGATCGATCGACCGACCGACCGACCGACCGACCGACCGACCGACCGACCGACCGACCGACCGACCGACCGACCGACCGTGCTATGTGATCATCCCGGATTATCGTTCTTTATTGTTCCTCAAATCCTCGCTTAAAGACCGCCGTCCGAGGAAATCGATCCGCTGACGTAGATCAGCGAAGAGATCATGTATGTGTGTGGCTGATGGTGGTCGTGAATGCTGGATAAAACGGTGAAAAGTGGCTAGGACACCCTGTAACAATCGGAAACTCTCTCTACAAAAGATCTTCTTTTCGTACAATATCGCTCCGATCCGCATGTCGTATTCAAACTATCATTAGATCTAGATGATTGTCAGCAGGTATTATTAGAACAAATAAAAAAAAAAAACTGACTTTGTTTATAAGCGCACAAACGACAGATCTAAAAAAAATATTATACTTAATACAATTTTCCTCAATTACGTCTCATCAGAAAAAAAACTATTTTATTTACAGGAAAACCCAGGTAGAATTTATACTGATGCGAGTGCTCGTAAATATGATTTTTTATTTGCAACAGTTATAAGAGAATTATATTGCGCGCGTTGTGAGTGGAAAATATTTAATGATTTGTTTGTCGAAATGTATAAAAAAAGGCTGCGTATTAATTTTTATTTTCTTTCTTGTTTTTCATCGCTACCATATTCTTGAGAAGTGGACAGGCTTCTCTGGTTCCTGTGTTTTCGCCTATCTTTGAAATTAAAAAACAAAAATTGAAGTATCTAGGAATATTCTCCGTTATCTATTCTCGTCTATCTTTGAGGTTGAAATCATCGTACGAAATAAACGGATGAATTTCGCGATTTCTATCAGCGACCACGTGAGATAGTTACTTGTTTTTCTTGGCCGATTGTTGGCGTGCAATTATCGACACTTAAAAATAGATACTTTACACACACGTCAATTCAAGTATATATATATATGTACACACACACACACACACGCACACGCGTGTATGTGTGTGTGTGTGTGTGTATCATATATATTTGTGTGCCACACTCTCCCCTCACGTGGTAATCTATTTTTCACAAAATCAAAAATCCTTTCATTTCGCGCGCGTGACCTTCGCCGCGCGACTCATTCATATCAATAGCGATAAAATTCTTGATTCGCAACATTGCCAAGTGAATGCTTTTATCGGGCGTGTTGCACAACGAGATAATAATTCGAACCTCTATATTATATCACAGGATTGTCTCTGTCTCTCTCTCTCTCTTTCTCTTTCTCGTCGAGTGTTTTGTACAGATATTAGTTTAAAGCTCTGTATAGATATTGGTTTAAAGTTCTGTCGCGTGTTCTCACAAAAAAAAGACTTATTTCGTCTAAAACGGACAAAGCGAACGAATAAATGTTGCAACTTGAAATGCAAGCATTTTTTTTTTTTGTTTTTTTTTTTTTTGTTTAATTTTTAACGCTTTTATCGCAACTTACAGAATTCCGCGCGCGTAAAAACGCTCGCGAGAGATAGCACGGAAATTTATGACTACTTTGTTAAACACTACTAATTCCGTTATTTTCATTGTATGAAGTGTGTTAATCTTTCTATTTGACTTTGTAATTTGTCCGATGGAAAGTAAAAAATTGTAATTTGTGACGTACATAAAATGTTCTTTTAAAAATATTATTTGTGTTCGAGGAATATTTTAAAATAATTTCTTCGCGCGACAAAAATAAAATTCAGTTTGATAATTTGAAACCGCGTTGGAAAGAGTCAAACGCGTAGCAGTTACGTTTTTTTTTCTCGAAATTGCGAGATATGCGCAGCAAGATTATTTTACAGCCATCGTTGCTGGGCAATTTTGTGGTTGCGAAACTTCGCTGCGTGAAGCGACACGCACTTCGCGAACAAAGAAAGAGTGTTTTTTTTGAGTATTAAGGAAAGGAAAAGGTTTCGGCGGAACGTCGTTCTACCTCTTCGTCATCGACCGCGTTTTACGCATTTAGGACATCCTACATATCATGTATTATACATTCAGGGCACGGTAATGGCATTGAAGTAATAATCGCTACTGTAATCGATCTTGAGAGAGACGCGCGCGCGTATCGTATTTTTTTTGCCTGTCGAATTTTGTCCCGTAGTTTTCTGATGTAATGCTGTTCAGCCAATATTGACTCCCATATCTGTCGATATCGTTTTTTTCTTAAACGTCAAGTACTTTCCGAATATTTTTTTTTTTCGCGTGTGACGAATGCTCGAATTGATTTGCAATTTGGCTTCTCTTGGAGAAACTTTGTGGATTAACGTGTGTTCTTGTGACGTATAACATATTGCCACAAATTGTAACGCGAATTCTCGAAACTTTGTACGAAGTTGAACAAAACCTCTATACACTCGCGCGCGATCAAGTGAGAAATCGTCGGACGACGGAATTAACATAATTGCGTATTATGATACGCTGACGAAACTTTTTTTTTCTCCTATGAGAGAGTGGATTTATTTCGCCGCGTTTAATGACGGATCGGCGCAATTAACACTATCTGCTTCAATAACGAGAGATAAAGGAATCGCTTTCTATTTCCCAGCTGACGTCACTGTCTCGATCGCCTGTGTGTGCGCGCGTGTGTGCGAACACAAAGGTTCCTTTAATTGCTTTAATTACCTAAGCACCGATGCTTCCGAATATCACTTTGTAGAAAGAAGAATCTACTTTATTTTCTACAGTGCAGCAATTCGCGATTACCCTATTCCCGCTGGGACATTTCTTTTCATCGCGAACTGACGCTGTGGGCGCGTCAGTTTTCTTTCATTGTTTCTTTTTCATTACTAGATTCTTCAACAAGCCCGCTTTTTTCTTTATAAAAGGCCAGATTAGTTGACACTTTGGAGTGGATATCCATTCCGTACTTTCCGAGATCAAAAAATTTCCAATCATTCATTAAAGAACCACTCAGTTTTTATCGTTTATTAGAAAATCCATTTTCTTGTTTGTATGTACGTGTAAAATATGTATGTTGCTTGTTATTAAATTAATATAGTTATTAAATTATAATTTTTAAATTCTTTAGAATAAATTCAATTATTTCCGCGCTCGCGAGCGAGTCGGTAGTTTATTTTGGCTTACTTTTATTTTCTAAAAATACGCGAAACTTCTATATATATTATTTATTTTTAATTTCACATCCGATTAAAAGTGTGTGTATTTTATTATTAACTAATTATATTATTAACGCAAAAAAGGAGACTGCGCTCGAACTCGACTGCGTGCGCGCGCCAAACGCGTGAAGTTTTCTCAAACTTTTCGCTCGGATTTCCTCTTAGGAGGGAAACTGCGTGGGGTGTGGAAGATACACATCCCTCTACGTACGTTGCGTGATAATAACCATACGCGAAAGCCGTCGAAGGTGAATGAACGTCGGCGATTACTTCGCGCTTGTCGCGTCAATCACCGATAATAAAATTGCAGACGCGACGCTGTTTAGTACATTTCGCGTTACTGCTGCACACATCAGCGAGCACTCGAATGTAACACGAACGACAACACACTCGATGACTCATTATTGTCATCACTCGATTAGCTAGGAATTTTCACGCCGCCGTTTTGGCTGCGCGCGAACGCTCTTCTCCTTTCGCCGCAGAAAAAGATAAGGTCTTTAATTCCGCCGCCGCCGCCGCCGCCGCCGCCGCGCAAGACGTACGCGGGATTTCCCCGAGCCTGGTTGGCAATTTGCGTTGATACTCGGACGCGAGGAACTTCCGTTGAATTCGCGCGCGCTATTATTTTCTCTGTGAGATTTTGCATATTGTTCGAACCGCGCTTACAAACAAGTAAAACGTTAAAAGATCTTCCGAACAATGTCATCAACTGCATTATATTTTCGGAAAATTTGTAAATCACTAAAAATGATGCGCGAACGGACACACAATGCTCATTGAGCTGTCTCGGAGAGAAATGAAACGTAGACTCGCATAGATAAAGAAAAAGCGTAGAATACCCGCGCGCTATCTACTTTATCTATTTCTTCTTCAGAGAAAGAAAATATAACGAGCCAGACTAACTCTCGCTTCTCTCATCATGTTGTTCACTTAAGAGAGAAAATTTGTTTTTAGCTATCTCGCTATCTCGGAATGTTTTTATCTGTAGAACCAGTATCTGTAGAACCAGTTATCTTGGATTAATAATGGCGATTAAAATAATTTTTTAAATCTTTTTCTCGTTATTTTACAGAGAGTTTATTTTACATCAGTTTCGTTTTTCGCTGTGTCTCTCTCTTTCTCTCTCATAAAGAAGACAGCGTTTCACAAATATATGCGAACACTTTTCCGCCTGTTTACGCGAGTTTTAACATTCGCACAAGTACAATAATGTGTACACGCTAGGCGAGAATTATCGTTGACTGAAGTATAAATTATGCAAAAAATGCGCGCGTTAGTTAAAAAGCGAACACATATCTTGGTTTTTTTCACCCACAATGTGGGCAAATTCGTTGACCCAGCGCTTGTTTCTCGTCTGTAAAAACACCGCGACCGGCTTAAATTAGTTCCCCTCTCTCGACACTCGAGCGATTTATTTGTGGGCCCGAAACGTTTAATTCGGTCGCACTCGCGGCTAATTCTACTCCGCCGTTGTAATAGTTTCGTATTTATAGTAGTAGTACATTACGGTAATAAATGTATTGTGGTCGCGCGTTTATTTACCACATTGAGGGTATTGTCTCGTTTGTGACTTTAGAATCTAATGCAATAATAATGTCGAAACCACTTTGGGACGATGTGTGAAGATTTGATGCACCTGCTGACAATAGCGGGACATTTCGCCAAGAATTAAAAATGTGTGAAGTAGACTAGAATTCCTGACATACGATATTTATATTAGGATCTTTTCTATATAAAGTGCTGTTACCAATAGTTTATTTATGCACAGCATTTTTAAAGTATTGTATATAAGTAAACTTTTTTAAAATATATAAACAAACTGTTAGTGACACAACAATGTATAGCAAATATAAAGAACATAGTGATGATTAATTAAAAAAAAAGGACAATTTTTTACAATTAAAATGTATGTTCTTTTATTTTTAATAGGGGCTGCGATTTGTGCGCGCGCAAATTTATCTCACGTTAAAAATTCAATCAGAGATCAAGTTTCTGAGATGCTCAATTATCAATTCCAATTGAAAAACACGTTCTCCCATAACAACGTCATGCACGACATCGTTCCCTTTTATTCCGTTTTGAAAGCCGCAATCTCGCAGTGGTAAACGATTCGACACTTTGTTTGCCGGTCCGTGGGCACTGAAGCACATGCCATCATCAGCGCGGCGGCGCTTTGCGAACTTGTTCGTCGTACGCACACGGCATTAAAATCGATACATGAAAGTGACACGCGCGCGCGAGTTTCATTGAATTATTAGGTTTTAAAGCGCGGTCCAGTTCTGTCGCTCTCTGCGAACTGTCGTGTTTATTATCGCTCGCTTATTTCCTATGGCACGCACGTACAGCCGAGAGAGAGCTTTATGCGTCGCAAAACGCATTATCCAGAAGTCGCGAATGAAATTTGTGTAAAAAATAAAAGCGTTTTTTTTCCTCCCGACGCTTTCACGTTGAGAAATTACCTGTTGAAAAATGCTATCCAATTGTAAAAATTCTGTCGAATTACGTCAAAGTAAACTCGCGGTGACGTAACGTTATGTAAGATGAACAAATATAATGAAAAGTGTTTTTTTTTCTTTTCAAGTAATGTTTTTCAAGATTTTTTGAGACGCAGCTAAACGTATCTGATCTTTGATTTTTTTTCTGTTACAGTGCTCTTAATATTCCATCCAGTGATTTTGAAGACTTGTCTCTTATTCAAGACGTGGTGCAACAATGGGTCGTAAGAAGATTCAGATTTCACGTATCACAGACGAACGGAATCGTCAGGTAATTACAGTGATAACAACAGTCGAACAACTGACGTTCTTTTACGTAACAATCTAATTTAGCTCTAATTGCAATTAATGCACAATACATTCTTAAGTGTCGTAACGACGAAGCAAGGACTAAAATAATTAAACTTTAAAGGTCTTTTTTTCTCTCCCGTTTTATTTGATCTTTTTGAGAAAAAAAATTGTGCGACATCCTTTTTGTCAATATTAAATGAATATTTAAATATCTTACCACGCTGTTTCTCGTAGAATGTGTAAATAGTAATACGCACATGAATATATAATCGAGATTATTGGTCCTGAATAAATACATGAATATTAGCTTGCTGTATTTTGTGTTTAAAATGAATATGGGACAATCGAGCCTTGATAATTATCGATATGCAATCTGGCAACTGATATAACAATTAAATATGTGTTCCAGTAAATAAATCGCAATATAGTAAATAAATATCATGTAGCAATTACTTCGCTCAAAATTAATTTTATATTATACGCATCTCAGAGGCATTCACGCAGATCCGACGCTTATGTTTCTTTTTTAGTACAGGATAACAAGTGTTATCTTAATGGACGCAAATCTCTCAATGAAGTTCGCTTCTAATGTATTCTCTTTCCTTTTTGTTTTTTTTTTACACGCCACAGGTGACTTTTAACAAGAGAAAATTCGGCGTGATGAAGAAGGCGTATGAATTGTCGGTGCTGTGTGACTGCGAGATTGCACTGATTATCTTCAGTTCGAGCAACAAGCTGTACCAGTATGCGAGCACCGACATGGACAAGGTTCTCCTCAAGTACACCGAGTACAACGAACCCCACGAGTCTCTTACCAACAAGAATATCATCGAGGTGAGTCCATTAATCCGCTACAGATTCTCCGGACGAACTAGGAGAGAGATGCGCCCGACATGCCAGTCCTCGCTCCGAAGATCCAAGCGTTGACAATCACATCGGCTCTTTTTTTTTTGCAATCTGAATTCGATGTTTTGATAAAAGATAGATGTATATCTCTCGTATAATTCCGGATACACCGAGATCAAGATAACGCGATATCGAATGTACGAGATGTATCGAAGGAGCTTACTGTGAATCACGAGCGATAAAAACAAACGTGAAAAGATTATCAATGTTTGTATTAAGAACATAAATATTTGTTCGATCGCGCATTAACGTTCATAAATCAAGTTCTGAGGAATAAATGAGTAGATCGAGATTATTTTTGCACATATAAGTACACATTTCGATGATAATTTTAGTTTTCTACGATTTTAATTTTAGGTTTATGAGTTTTGTTAAATTACAAATCGAAAATAGACTTGTAGAATTGCAATGTTTAAAACAATTATCCGTTTCGAACAATATACGTCTAAAATTTATGCGTGATGCAAAATTTTCATAGAGCATATTGATAAGATCCGCCAAAAAGTTTTTCGTATTGTAGATCATATATAACATCTATATATGCGTATCTTGATAAATTTAAGTTTAATTTACTTCAAATTTTAGCCAACTTTTAATTCAGAATTTAGACTTACAATTAAAATGTACGTGTTTGTCTCTTACTATAATTCTGAATATATTTTTACATGACTTTTCTCTAGAAATATACACGTAGATCATTGAGTTATTACGCATTATTGGCAACTTTTCTTAGGTCTTACGAGAAGAAGAGAAAACGATGATGATTTTATACATTCACATATGCTTACAATATGCACAAGTGCACGTCATACTTATTACTTTTGAATATAAGATCTCATTCGGATGAGAGCGATGCGATCTTCATTTTTCTTGAGCGAACATAATTGCGAGAGTAAAAACCCGGATAAAATAAGAAGCGTGCGTCTTGGTGTTAAATTAACGTGCATGTGAAAGTTGAGTGCCCTCGGGCGGTGTGGTCACGTGAACCTGTCTGCTGACACTTGCAGGCGCTCAACAAGAAGGAGCATAAGGGTGCCATGTCGCCAGAAAGTCCGGAACCCGAAGCAATCGAATATAATCTTACCCCGCGTACCGAGGCCAAATACACGAAAATCGACGAAGAATTTCAGATGATGATGCAGAGGCACCAGCACAATGGCAGCAGGGTAAATATTCTGATCAGTGTCGAATCAAATTGTCGTGTTTATACAAATTGCAATTTTCTTTTATTTATACATATTTTCATTTATTTATATTTATATAAACTTTATAATCAAACGGTTGACTCAACTTGGTCAACGGTTGATTGAATTTCAAAATTTTTATATCATTGTAAGAAAAAGAATATATAAATATATTTTTTTTGTATAAATAATTTGATTTAATTTTTCCAGTGGATATAAAGACGGTTAATAATGGCACACACATAGGAAAAACTAAAATTGTCACTTGGATTCATTTATATCAAGACTATTTCGAACAAATTACTTTATAAATTTGTCTTCGTCAAAATGACTGACATATGAATATCATATTTTATTCAAAATCTGTCACGTATAAGGGATTAATTTCTCTAACATGGTTTCCGATTAGTTTTGTTATTTTCCGCAGAGAAAAAAAAGTTCATGGTAAAGATTTTTTTTTTATTTTTATGAACAGAGAAAGAAAGAGAACGAGTTTTATAGTAGATGTTGAATTAATTATTAAATACAAACTTGACATGTTTTTAACTTTGGGCAATTCTATAACTTAATTTTTTATTTTATACACATTTACTTTATATAAATTTTAAGAATTATCCATGAAATGCACGTTTCAATATTTTCAATGAAATTAATGTTTTTATTTGAATAAAAACATTACTTCGTATGTCATTTGATAACGTTATTCACATATATATCGTTATTTATTTGATATAATCTAGTTTCTCTTTTATCTTATTGAGTGTGTATGAAAAAAATTTAATTTGTACGTTTTTTTTGCGTGTTTCATAACAAAACAATGCACGCACATAGGCAAAGTTAAAATTCGCTGCGAAACCGCTTAGTAGTACTGATATAATCTATTATGTACGCTCTTATTATATACAAGTATCATTAATATGCATTATTGCGACATGTTGTGATTACAGTCAATGGGCCAATCAAATTATAGCCTACCAGTATCTGTACCAGTGAACAATTACGGCGAATCTCTTCTTGGAACTAGTCCACAGATGGCGCATACCAGCATTTCTCCACGTCCATCGTCATCTGAGACGGATTCAGGTAACTTCAAATAGAGACAAATAAAAAAATTGAAGATATATATTTTTGATATAGTTTTTTGAAACTTCTCCATCCTCCATAAAACGTTAAATTCATTGTTCCAGTATATCCTCCGGGAGGAATGTTGGAGATGAGCAACGGCTATCCTCCGTCAGCGTCGCCATTGGGTGGCTCGCCTAGTCCAGGACCTTCGCCCGCGCTCGTCGGTGGGGGTGCAAATAAAGGCAGCAATCCGTCTAGACATTCGCCGCAACCTCCGCCACCACCGCCACCGCCTCATCCACATAGAGCTAATCTTCGGGTGGTTATACCGACCCCGCTCACGCAATCTCTTTCCGAAGACACTAATTATGATGTAAATGTTTCATTATTATTAGTTTTAAGAATGTTACGTAAAATTTTACCCTCTGTAAATAAACGAGGAAAAAATACTGTATTTTTTATTTTTAGAATGCCCACACACAATCCGCGTTGAATACACCAGTAGTAGCGTTACAAACACCGTCAGTACCAGCCGGATATTCTAGCTTCGGACCAACAGATTACTCCTCGGATCTCGGGAGCCTTGCATGGTCTCATCAGAGGTACGTTGATGACTTATCAATGTATTCGGCAGCCACCATGTCCAGCATCAGGTAAATCATATTTCATAATTATTGTTGTGAAAAAAAGCTATATGTCCAGTGTTGGTATGACATAACTCTCAGTTATTTTTTACACATTAATTATAAGTTAATGTACGATATTTTTGATTATAGTCGGTTTAAAAAATAATTGAACACATTTATGTCTAATAAAATATGATACACACGTCTGTAGAGATCACATAATAAATTCTCATAATATATTTTAATTCACATAATATATTCTCACAATTGCTGCAGTAATCAGATTCACCGAATACGTTCAGTATACGTTGAGCTTTAATTAGATTTATTTTTTGCGCTATTTTTTTTTTTTTTTATTCCTGTACTTCTTATTTCTCTTTGTGTTTCTTCTTCATGTTTAATTTTTATCGCAGTAAAAATCTTTTATCTACGTTATTACTTGATAAAAGTAATTTGTCACGGGTATGCTATTGCTAGATATATCGTAGATATATCGACTACTGGAGCGCTATAGTTTTTTTTCGATTACAATAGTGTTTGGTATGTCATTACTTTGTGAGTGTGTTGGATACTCTTCATTTTCACTTATATAATAATACGTTAAGTCACATTGTTATTGCGATGTAACGTTCGTCATCGAGCGTATTCATTTTCACATCATTATTCGATTATTTTCATTCGCACCTTTATGCACGATATCGCACGCTTTCAGTCAGGTAGACACGCAGATTTTGAATGCAAAGTCGCGGGATAAGCAGTTCATCGGGATGCAAGCAGTTCAGCTTCTTAGATCGCTCTTTATATTAGATTTTAAACACACACTTCGTGTAAGATTTTTCCTCTTAATATCACACGATTTTTTATATTGCAGCAGTGGTCTTCCTCATTTAGCTGTTTCAAGCAGCACGCCACCGCCATCCACGTCGCCCTTACCTGTGAAAATAAAGAGTGAACCGATCAGTCCACCGAGAGATCCTCACGGTAATAGCGGGTCCAACGGCGGACCCAGCAACGCTAGCAGTCTGCATCACACAAACTTAACGGTCGGCCCTTCGTCTAGTACCGGTGCTCCGCCGCCGCATCACGTATCTCATCCTGGTCCTCAGACACTGAACTTAGTATCGAACAGACCGAGCAGTAATCCACCTCCGTCCCATTCGGGTAGCATAACACCGACAAATCTACCGTCGCCAGGTAGTGGTGCGGTCGGTGACATTAGAACAAATCACTCTAGCGGCGGCGGGAACGGAGGGAACAGTTCGGACTACGAGAACGGGCCGCTCATGAAACGTTCGAGAATCACAGAAGGTTGGGCGACTTAATGTCGATCGAATTGTTGCACTCGTCAGTTGTTTGATACCTCTCCTCGACGTACAACGGCATATAGTGCTTGTGAGTTCCAGTATAACTAAAACACAAACTCTTTTTAAACGTCTTTGAGACATGTACTTCTTACTATCGCAATTTTAACGATAGCTGTGGGGTGGTATTGTTTCCACCGCTTAACTCTCTCAGCGGAGTGGAAAAATCTGTTTATATTTTGAAGCTGACACAGAATATACGTTTATTTGAAGAAAATAAAAGAAAATACGGTGCCATAATGTTGAAACTTTATATATATATATTATATATATATATGATATATATAGATACATATATATATTTTCATGTATATAATATGAAGTGTTGTTTGTATATATGTCATAAAATTCGTATTAACTTTCGCGACTACAGTCGACTTACGGCTGTAGCTGCGATGCTTCGTAAAGCAAAAAAAAAAAAAAAAAGCTAAGAAGATGCGTCGTAAGAAAATTTATGCGAATGGAAAACCGTATGTTATAGAAGTAATTGTGAAATTTTCTGAAAGTGTAACTAAATATCGAATTTAAAAGAGCTTGTGAAGAAATCTGCACACGTAGATAGTGTAAGGATTTAAAAAGACCAGAAGGTTTGTGTCGCAATTCGTTGTTGTTTTGTATGGTATAGTAGTCAGAATATGCCATAATATATCTGTTAATACCCGACTTCGTGCTGCAAAAAACAATATTATATTTTACTCGAAATAGACATTTATGATTTAAAAAAATCATATCTGATTGAACATGGTTAGCTTTTACGTAATTTCTCGATTATTGATACCGTCCGAAATTTTTCCTGTTTTTTCTTTGTTGTCACGATGTCAGGCAATCAGGAAGTAAAATTATTTCGATCGGAGAATCGATTGCGAAAAATTACGTAGAGCTCAGCTATTCGCAATAGTTTTTGTGAACAATTAATCTATTGCAGAGAGAAAAATGCTTATCTGTCAAATTTCGTTATTTCCAATTCTTTGTTCATTATTTGGGATATTTGTTCGGTAAAACAATTTTTATATGATTTTTCATATGTTTTACTAGGTTTTTTTTTATATTCTCGGACTAAAACAATTTTACAGCTGTGAGTTTATTAACGACTTGTTCCGGTTTCCGAATACATGGAAACCGGTTACTGTACTCACTCTATTTACACACGATATATTCTATAGAACAAGATCCGAAATTATAATACATTGAGTTACGAGATAAAATATAACGAAATAGATAGATAGGCGTATTATTATAGTGTTGATTGATAAAAAAAAAAAAAAGATATATACACACAGCGCGCGTATAGATACATTACATATATATACACGTTATATACATTTTCCACAAGTATTTTGCACATTTGTATAAAGAAAAACTTACGAAGGAAGAACGCTTGAAAAACTTTGCAACCCTTGAAGCCTAAACAAAAAAAAGCATAACGAGAATTTATACGCTACAAGGTGTTATATGTCATATATATTTTAAAAATGTGATTATATAAAATTTTATCGTAAGAATAATTCAGTGATATTAATATTAATAATTGTAATATCGTAAATTTTGTAAAAAAAAACCCAAAAACAATCACATATTTGACTGTACATTGTACATGTATTTGCCAATCACGATCAGTTTCGTGTAATCTCCAGAGTTGAACTTAATTATATAAAACATTCAGAAAACTTGATCATACATAAAAAGAAAAAATTTATTTATAGAAAAACGCGTTCAAAAAAATCTTTCATTGCAGATACCCGTTCTGTGATAAGAGAAATTTTACTATAGAAAAGATTATTCTTCCGATATATCAGAGGCGCGGTCAACAATGTTGCGTAACTCTAAAACAATTATCTGGCAAAACAGGGTTGCAATTGTAATGAAATAGAATCATTATCTTCTTCCTGTGAAAAAAAAAACCAGTGAAATAAAAAAAAAATGTGTCAAGACCGTTTCGTTGTTTTACAATCTCAGGATATATCCTGGTGAGAATTACTCTCGAGAGTTATATTTGATAAATTATTATAATTAACTTACTAAAAAAAAAAAATGGAATACGCAGGTATATGAATGAATAGTGCCTGGCACCATTTGTGGCCCTCCTGTTAGGATGCTTTCCCGTATCGTATATGCAGTACAATTTGTTAATGAAGTCTTGAAAATAAGCTAATAACTTGCGCGCGATATATATATTATATATATATATGTGTGTATATATATGTATATATATATATATATATAATGGAAAACGATGTTGTAAGCTTTATATAAAATGACTTTTTGACAAATAGCATTGGGAAGGCAACCTTTAATTAATTGTAATCGACGGTTGTACAATTGAGACGTGACCCCTTGGGTGGAATTCAGTTTCTTTATGAATGCATATTAGAGAAACGTTGATATGACTGTACGAGCAATCGCGATATGTGGAATAAATATGAAAGCGTTATATAAGGCGCGTATAGAGTCATTAATTTTAATCACGAATTTTTATGATGATCACAAAGTGCAATCTCTTAGCCAACACAACTTTTTTATCAAACAAAAAAAAATATAAAGAAATTGTTATTTTTCATAATGAAGAAGTAAACTTTAATGTATTTAAAGATATATATGTCACCAATAGTTACAAACTTTTTCCTATTGATACAAAATTTATTATATTTCATTGATATTCAATATTGTAATATATTCTATTCATATATTACGAAGGATAATCATATATATATATATATATATATATATACATACTATATACATACGTCTGTGGTTCGAGTTGCAAATGGATTTATATTTTGAAACTTTTTGTATTTATACGGTTTTTAAATATGTTGAACGCAGGAACGCGGGTTAAAACAAAAAAAAAAAAAAAAAAAAAAAAAATTTTCCGTTAATGCGTTCTGACGTTGAATATATAAAACTTGATTTTTTTCATTTTACATTGGCAAAAGAGTATTACGTTTGACGTTGAAATGTCTGTCAGATTTATCTCTCTCACACAGGATATATAATTTAAATTAAATGTTACAACAGATATATACTATAAATCCTTGTTAATTCTTTCTCTGAAAATGCCCTATTGTGATATCGAAACTAACATGATCCTTTTGCATAATAGTCCATCTAAGGTCATTTAAGTGTTCCGACATCAATACACTTCTATACCAGTTACAATGTGATGTGAAAAGCATGAGCAGTACTTTATATGCAAGGTTTATATGTGCTATCTGGATCTATTTTACCACATAACGTGCAGTATATAATAAATGCATAGCGAAACCTATAAGAATAGACAATTTGTTAAATGTACGTTAAGTACACATGTACGTACACTTCAATGTATATTTTTAATATGAAATACGTGTAAGTTGTATAACTGTGAACAAAAAAATAAGTTGATGTAATGATGAAAAAAAAGTGTATTCGTCTTGATTGGCACAACTAATGATGAAGAATATACATTGTTAATACTATTGTATAGAGCAGAATGAGAGACGTTTCAGATTAATTGGAGATTAATTGGAAATTGTTTTAAAATCGTTTTTTACTTGACACACGTTTGGAAAAGTTTTTTACAGACCCAGTGAATAAACTTCATTTTCTACATAAATTATTTTCTTTCAGTTGGACAATTTGTTTGTGCAAAAATACGTTGTTGTGTTTTGCAAATATACATGTACATATTATAAGTATACGTGAGACGTGGCTCTGTTTATGCGAGCCTATGTAGTTTATAATCGTATGAAGTTTAAAGTAAATGTTCGTTTATGTTATATTCTGAATACTCTTTGGTTGCGTGCCGTGAATTACGATCATTTAGTTGTGCCTCAAGATTTCGATATTCAATACGTAAAGGTAATGATAATTATTATAGTTAAACACTCAGAGACTATTGACATTGTTGGAAACGCTGTGAAACGAAATGGACCATCATTAGAAGAGCCATATGCATAAGATAAATAAGGTCTAGGATGGTTTGGACGTTTTGTATATTGCAACGCGTTAAATTAAGAGATTCTTTGAAAAAAAAAAAATAAAAAATAAGAAGGGCCATTTGTAGGCTTTTAGAGGCAATGTTCGCAAATAATCGAATTGCAATGCACGGCACAAGTACCAGATCACTGTAATAATGTAACAAAATAAAAAATACAATGTATATGTACTAGCCACAAAAACTGTTGTCACCACAAATAAATAAATAAATA
>QVNW01002605.1:0-17227 GCA_014825475.1 Pseudomyrmex flavicornis
TGCTCTATAAAAACGGAGATCTTTCGACGAAGATCAAGTTATATTACATTATCATATTATTGCTTAAATTTAACAAGATTTCAAAGTGAAATAGACAGATTGCGCGCGAACATATTGTGTAAGCGTTGAGATATTTTTGTCCGTCAGCAGTGTTTGTTTGCGAGCACTTTGTGAAGGTTGAATAACATTTGATTTTTTTCCCTCCCGTTTTTAACGTTTGTTACAGTTGAAGAAGTGATGGCGGACTTTCGGCTCAACGGTCAAGATTACGAGTATTGTCCGGACTTGGACACGGACATAGTCAAACAGAATATTCCACGACGAAAAAAGAACAAGAAACCCTTGCCTACGGAATGCGTCTTTTGCAGAAATAACGGCGAAGAGGAAACTTACTATCGACAACATTTGCTGAAAGATGTCGACGGACGTGTGTGCTGTCCCGTTCTCAGGTCATCATTTTATTTATTACGTAACTCTTCTTTATAACTCGGACCTGTTTTTCTTTCTTGAGGATTTTCCAGTAATGCTTGTTTTATTTTCACATTTTTATATCTTCATTGAAACCTCGCTCTCGTATAGTTGCGAGTCCGAAACAAAACTCTTCGAACTGTTTATACGATTTGATGATAAACACATTCAGAGTTTTTATAAGAGAAAACGTCACTTTTGGTCTTCGAGATTGTAAAGGTTCGCGTGTAAGAATCTCGCATGAGAAAAAAATGTTTTTTTGAAAATGACACTTGACACGACGTCGTTCTTTCGGATCGATATAGTATATTCCAGGCGTACGGAACAAAAATGTGATGTTTGGTTGACAGGGCGTACACGTGCCCAATCTGCGGGGCGTGCGGCGACACGGCACACACAGTCAAGTATTGTCCACAGGGTCCTTTTAACGCCAACTCCTTGACTGCGGCGAGCGCATTCAAACTCATGAGGAACTCAACGGGCAAGCGTCGCAGCAAGTAAGTGCACGGGACGACACACAGACACCTTTTATGCGCGGGTGACGAAAAATTCAAGTATCTTTAAGACGACTAAGATAAACCGAAACGTTTCATGACATATAAAGAAAAAAGTTAAACGTCGATATGTTCAACAAGTGTCTCTCGTATTCCCGCAAATACGTTTGAAACTTCGATTCTAAAACGAGATCGACATTTGAACTTGTCAGGTTGAAATTTCACGTTTCGCGCTCAATATCCTGCATTTTTTCCTACGCATACACACACACACATAGTTGGATATTCATGATATAATTTGTAATTTATCTCCGAATTTATTTGTAATAATATTCATCGTTTTTTAATTTATCCGAATTTCTCGCATATTTTTCTCTAATTTGTAATTTATTCCACTTCCCGCACATTCTCCTTTCCCGTGTATTTTATCTCTTCTCTTCTTCCCGTCCCTCCCTTTCTATATTTGTAAAATGTAATTTATAAATTATATGCGAATAAAACATCATCAGATGCAAACCGCGTTGAGATCAAATGAACCCTCTTGATTTAGAACTGGAAAGTTTACGCGTATTTCGAGAGAGAGAGAGAGAGACACCACAATGTCATCAAGTCAATTTAAGAGAGTAGATGTCGTTCATTGTGATGCACTTCGTGATTTAAAGTATTCTTTGTTCCTATATGCACATTGTGCCTTTCTGAAACCTCTTCGGAGGAGAAATCGTGTACAAATAAACATTCCCTGCATCCACTGTTTCTGTCTAAATA
Organism: Pseudomyrmex flavicornis; assembly: GCA_014825475.1. Classification (NCBI taxonomy): domain Eukaryota; kingdom Metazoa; phylum Arthropoda; class Insecta; order Hymenoptera; family Formicidae; genus Pseudomyrmex; species Pseudomyrmex flavicornis. Next base: position 1,728 of record QVNW01002605.1, read on the forward strand.
GAAAAAAAAAATCATGCTTCTTAATTTGCCTTGACTGCGAAACTTCCCGACTTTTACAGAAGAGAAGCGATCTTAGTGTGTTTCTAAGAGAGCATCTATATTTTTTGAAGATTTATCTGTTTACACACCCCCTTTCCCCTTAACGCGAGGTGATACTTTACAATTGAAAAAAAGGAAATTGTGCCTATTTTAATTTATTTTTATTTATTTTGTGCATTATTTTTTTTTGGCACTGTCTACTCGAAAAAGTGTATACAGTTTTCGAGAAAGAAATTGTCAAATAGATGTGGTTTTTATATTTTACTATATAGTTTAATTAAAAGAGATATATAATACGAATATATAATATGAGATATGTAATATGAATATATAATATGAATTTTGTGTAAGAATCAACTGCGCGCGTCTTGTTTGTGTGTTTTTATAACGAATGTGCATTTTGCGAACGTTTACTTATTGCCGCGTGCGCGACCGGCGGCGTTCAAACATCTTCTTTGTGTTTGCAAAATTTGTAAATTTGTTGTAAACGCACGCAGAGCAGAGGTGTGTAGTTGACTCCGGTACTACAATGTTACAGTCGGTGAAACGGCTTAACGGCGTTACTTTGTGTTTATAAATATACTTAGGTAGCGCGGACTGTTGCTTCGCAAATGACAGAGTGTATGTTAGAAGACACGGTTTTTTGCTCTCTTCTTTCCAAAATGTTCTTTAAAACTCGTAGAAGGACACGTTCTTTCACGTAATTTTTTTCAAATGATAATGCTGTACATACAATGAAGATGAAAAATAGATATACATAGAGACAATTATATTATTAATTAATTATAAAGATATGTAATTATAACTTGTTGACGGTAAAGACAGGGCAAGAGAACTGTGTCTGACTTCTTTAGTTTTTTTTTCTTCGCGCGAGTTCACGAACTCTCAAATTCCTTGACTGAATATCTTTAAACGATTCTTTTCAAATGTTTTTGCACATGATGTAAGACAACAATGATTTTGTGATACGATGATACGAGAGTTTTTTTTTCTTTCTACATGTTTGTCGATCAGACCTTCCGAGATGAAGTTTTTTGTTGAGATGTTTATAAAGCCGAAATTTAAGTTTCAAAGTGTGTTCTTTTAGTTGTATCCGCGAGACCAAATGATAGAAAGAGAAAGTATATAGATGTAAGTACAAATATATATATAAAGAGAGAATAGATTTATATAGATAATTATAATTAATATAATTCTCTCTTTTCGATGTTATTTATATATACATGATTGCTTAATTCTCCAAATTTCGAGAAATGATTTTGAAAATTTATAAACTTTCATGTACGCTCACGTTTACAGTGTAATAGTAAGTTATAGAATGAATGGTTATTGATTCTCTTAAAATAATTTCAATCTTCTCGAAGGAAGTGTTTATGTTATTTTTCCCTAATCTATTTTTTTAGTCACGACGTTAGGCTGAGAGTTTAATGCTGCGATTTTGTCATACGACGATTAGTCGGGAATGTTGACTTACACGCTCGAAAATAAATTCCGAATGCGCGCAAGAGAGATTTCGCGTAAAATTTAATATAAAAAAATAATAGTCGGTTGAATTTAATGCGTTCGCAAGTTTCGAGCGTTTTCTCAGAAACAAGAAGTTCGACAAAACTGAATTAAATATTTGTACTACAATATTGCAATACGTATGCATCTCTGGATATTGAATTATTATAGGAAAGATTCATTGATTTTTCTTTTTATAAATTTCTGCCTGTCTATTCTCTCGTGTGTGCTGCTGACTCTTAATCACGAATGCTTCTACATACTCGGGTTTCGGATTACCATTACGTCATCTCGCCTTATGAATTGGTCAGTATTTACTGCGTGCAGCTCTCTGTATTTTGGTCATACATAATAGCAGTACAGTCTTCGTTCTACAAGCTGATCAAATCTTTGTCGTGCGAGAAAAATGCAGAAGTGAAATCTCAGCCTTATTCGTTTCAGTTGACTCAAAAATTTCGTTTCTACAATTCGATTTTGCGTACGATAAGAACCTTGAAATTTCTCAGCTGCAAAAACAAAGCTCGATTCTATTTATTTATACCAAAGTCTCTGTACAAAGCATATCTTGAAATCTTGTAAATATTTAAGTTACTTTGCGAGCACCACAGTTTTAAATAATTATCTAGAACTCAGATAGTTTTCAATCTCAATGTGAAGCTATGTGAAGTGTATCTTTGAATAGTAGTGGTGGAAATGCGTCCAAGATTTATTTTTTAATGAAGAGGAATAAGAACAAATATTTTAGATATTAAGGATGATGGTCTGTGACTTGTTTTTTGCGCTCACATTTATTTAGTCTATAAGAACGTAATGTTTGTATTGCGAATTTATAATACTCGGAACTTTCGAACTCTGCTGTACGTTCTCAACGTTAAACATATACATAGTTTCAGTCTGGAAAATTGTCAACATTGTTTTTGTCAAAATCTCCGTAAAGTTAACTTCGTGTAACTTCTCCCTCTCCCGGCGACACCCCATTGTGCGCACGCGTCGCCTTTGTACGTAGATATGTAGATTATGTAATCTAATGGTATTTACCGGAACTTACTAATATAGTCCTGCGCAAGCGTGATTGCCAAAGAGTGAGGAGAAATTTATTTTTACCAAGGTCCGTCGATTTTCCCAAAAATTATTTCCACGCACGACGAAGAGTTGATTGGCTGTAGGACGTAGATCCAATCGACAACTCTTCATTAACTATAGACGGATTTTTACAGTATTAAGCCAAAGATTACGAGTTATACGCAGTTTCTACACGAATGTTTGCGCGCGTACACACTGTACATATCTTCTACTGACCGATTCATAGTAAGACGCCAGATGACGCAATGATAATCCGAAACCCGTGTGTAGGCAGCATCCGCGATTAAGAGTCAGCAGCAGGTGATAACGGCGGTATGTACGAGCAAAACATTTCACATGTACGCGGGCAGAGATCTTTAAGAGGAAGAAAAAATTCAGTCAATAAGTTTTTACGCGTTTTAATAATAATTTAACGTTGTCCGTGGTGCGTTTTACAGAATTGTACAAATATGTAATTTCACTGCGAGATTCTATCGTAAGATTAACTTCGTATCGCTTCCTTTCTCTCCGTCTATTCGGAATTAAATTTTGTACACTCTAAACTTGTCTCCTTCGCAATTCGAAATTTATACTTTTGCGCGTATTCGGAATTGCAATGGTTTTGAACGGGCAAATCGACACGCTCGAATTTTTGTCGCACGACAACGCCAGCAATCAAATCTCTAGTCTGACGCTATAGCAGGTAGCTAGGCAAGTTATCTTTGCTGAGATTTTGACAATAAATGCAAGTCTTGTTGGAGTCAGTGAGTGTATATAGAAACTTTATTATTCGTGCCAAATAAAGAAGTCAATTGTTCGAAGGTTGCAAAATATTGTTCTAAAATTCCAATTTTTAAGATCTGATTTGAGATGAAATCTTGAAACATTTCCGCTCCTACTATTCAAAGATATGTAGTTTTAGCTTCGCAGTGAGATTAAAAAATATCAGAGTTCTGGACAGTTTTGAAACTGTAGTATTTGTAATTTGATTTACGTATTCGTATAACTTGAAATATTTTGTACAAAGATTTCGGTTTAAGTAATTAAAATAGAGCGCGTTGTGTAAATTACAACTGAAGAATATCGAACTTTTTTCTAGCTGAGAAATTTTATTGTTTCTGTGTGTGTATGATTATCTTACAGAAGAACGACTTGTAGAGAATTATATATACAGAACTGAATAAGGCTGAGATTTCATTGCTTCATACATCGTCATAATACTCATCTTGTCGCTTCTATCTTTATCCCTTTTATATATTATTTAAGTACATTTGTATAAATAATTTTGTATTACGCTCAATAATGAATAGAGAATATATATATATATATACACACATATACATGTATTTTTCAGTGGAAGAAGACACACTTTATTTTTACCCTTCCCGTATATATCCCGTAACAAACGTATGTCTATCGATCTTATTTAATAATGGTAATCTGACAACCGTGAAATTCAGTGAAATCATTTCCACATGTAATATATACTTTCTGCCACTTTGTTATATAAAGGGAATCGTTCAATATTGCGTGAGTTGTACATCTTTCGCAGAATCTGTCTTTTGCATAATGTACATATAATAGATCAGTCGGATAATTTACTCGGCGGGGGGGACGACCTAGTTAAGCATGAATCTTCAAATCAGTGCGAATTAAATAAAAACTCTTCCTTTGAATTAATTAATATTTCGTCAAGCGAAATTTGTGTTTTAATCATATTTTCGTTGAATTTAATTTTGCGTACAATGCATTTCAGTAATTATTTTAATTTGTACTCTCATAAAAATTAAATGTAATGTTCAAGCGTTAAATCCTCATTTCAACATAAAACGATGATCTCGCTTTTGGAGCGTTTTATTAAAAATATTTTCTTTGTTATTTCTATATTTAATATTGCTTTATTTGGATAAATAAAACATATCCTCTGTATTCGAGTCGGTAAACGGATTGTCCTTCACGTACGGTAAAGTTATTTAAGTGCGATGAAAAACAATTATTTAATTGAAGTTATATTCGAGTAAACGCACGTAAACGTTGTTTTCTTGTGATTACTAGGTAAATATAGCACTTTTTTGTGTTCGAACGTTAAAAAAAATTTGTTTTAATTTTATTTTTATTATAAAAATTTGTTTCTCTTTTTGCAAATAGATTAATTTGTATTTCAAATTGTTTTGTATAACTTTGTGACATTACGTAATTTGATATTTTGTGTACGTTTAAATTTATGTCAAATTTCTAGTGTAAGTGCATTACTATAATTTTTAAAATTTATAGAAAAAAAAACGTTAGTAAAATATTTGCAATTGGAATTATTTGTAATTGTCGTTCTATAATTTGTTATATGAGATTTGTTTTATTGAATTGTAACATCATTATTTTCATGGAAACTCCGATGATGCACCGCTTATTATGTTTTACCTTCGAAAAAAAATTGGCCGGCACAACAAAAGGTAGGCTATTTAGAGTCATATCTGAATCTGGACGTTCCCCATAAGCCGGGAAACACCAGCACATCCTGTATACATAAATGTGCACTCGTGTTAAAAATCGTTCAATAGAGTGCGAGCCGCCGGATAGTAAACTCGTGTCATCATGTCACGGTCTTACGCGCTGTCGGTGAACGTAGTTGTTGCCGTTGCGATGATGATGATGATGATGATGACGATCGGTAGCGTATCTTTGGAAGATGCGGGTGGCAATTCCGGTCAGATCGATAGACCGGTTGCTCTTCGAAAGGGAGACATCGTCGTTCCTCGAAATCCGAACACGCCGTTCACCAAATCGTCGCGTTTCTTCTTCTTGCATTGGCTCAAATACAAACCAAGTTATCAAAAATTAGACAAAATCAGCAGCACTACCACGCAGCGAACCCCAAACTGCATCTGCGTGCCGTTCTATCTGTGCGACGACAATCAGACCATCATTAACGACGGCGCGGGGATAATCGACGTGCGGTGAGTCGAGTTTCGATATAATCGATTGGTATTTGAAAATCTAAATTTATTAGTGCTGATTCTAATTAAATTGAGAATGTTCCGCGATAATTGCTAGGCAAATTACTAAATGTATTGCAGCATTCGGCAATGTGCGGGAGCTTTAGAGGTCTGCTGCTATCCGCGAAATGCCACAGGATCTCCGATCATGACACCTACGACTGTTCCTACGGTACCTCCGACGACGGCATCAACTGCAACAACAACAACAACAACATTAGCACCGACCACACTTCCACCGGTAATTTTTCCAACCGATTCGACAAGTCCTCCCGTCACCGGGCTGCCAAATCAGAATTGCATCTGCGTGGATATAGCACTGTGCGATCCCAACGGGATAGTCTCCATTTTCGGCGAGGGTGTAATAAACCCGCGGCAACAATACGGTTTATGTCCCGGCGCGAATCAAGTCTGTTGCAGGATTCTGATAATCACGCCGCAGCCCACGACGACGACGACGACAACGCCAGCACCGACAACGATGACCCCCGCACCGACTACGATGACGCCAGTACCGACTACAATGACACCCGCACCGACGACGACAACAACGACGATCACGATGACGGTACCGCCTGGACAGACACAACTATGTTTCGTCTGCAATAACACCATTATATGTTTCACGTGCGCAATCATTATCACGCCCGACGGCAACGGCACGATAGATCCGAGATTTTCTCAGATTCTCTCGGGAGGAAACATGTGCGCGTTGACGAGTCTGCTGACCTGTCCGGGCACGACCGTCACCCCGATCACGGATCTGCTAGGTCCGTTAAAGAACTCAGGCACTCCACAGGCTTGTTACTGCGTGAAAACCTGGCTGTGTTCCGAGGGAAACGCCGTCAGTCCCGACGGTCAGGGCGTAATCGATCCGAGATTCACGGGATGCTCGTCGGCGGACGAAGTGTGCTGCAAGCCCGCGGGAATCGATCTTCAGGGTTTTCGCAGCGCCGGCACTTCCACTCCCAGCAGTCCCCTGGTGAGCGGACGATCCGACTTCTCTTCCGAGATCACTTGCGGTCTGCAGAACAACACTTACGCACCGCGTATGTAAATTTGTTGTACATTTGCGTCATCAGCATGATCGGAGTTGATGTGTTCGAGTGATAATCGATGATTCTTACAGCGCAACCTTATCCGGTTGACTCCGGAAAAACTTACCTTGCCGAATTTCCCTGGATGGTCGCGCTTCTCCTGAAGCCCGCGAACGGCAGTTCTTACGTTTTCAATTGTGGCGCTTCGATGATCAGCAGCGGGGCCGTTCTCACCGCCGCACATTGCGTTGCAAAGTACTGAAGAAATACGAGATCAAGAAATATGCACATGTATTTATAATAAATAAGAAATCTCAATTTTTTAATAGTCGAAAACCGGGGGACTTGGTTGCGCGCTTCGGTCAATGGGACATAGAGAACAACACTCAACCGCTACCCACTCAAGATGCGAACATCATCGAGATAGTCACGCATCCGACGTACAACAACGGCGGATTGTTTCACGACGTGGCTGTTCTCGTTCTGGAGAGATCGATTGCTTACAGCGCGAACATCATGCCGATTTGTCTTCCCGATCAAGGTATGGTCTTTCCGGCGGGAACCAGATGCTACGGCATAGGATGGGGAAGCGATTCGTTCGGTAAGCTTCGAATGAAATTCACACAGATCTGTTTGTCGGTTTTTTCCGAATTCAACGAAAATCGCGCTTCTGCGTAGGACCGGAAGGGAAGTATCAAGCCGAACTTCGCAAGGTCGATCTTCCTATTGTCGAGCGAACGGAGTGTCAGGCGCGTTTACGAAACACCAAGCTAGGCCCGTACTTTCAACTGCACGGATCGTTTATTTGCGCGGGAGGTGAAGCGAATAGAGACACGTGTCGTGGTGACGGAGGTGGACCTCTGGTTTGTCAAGCCACGACGGGACAATTTTTTCAGGCAAGACAGAGTATTAAAAAAAACAAAAAAATAATCAGTATTTCTCTCTTTAAAATTTATACGAGAGTTTTTTAAATATAGACAACGAAGAATGCCAAAGAAGTAGACTTCGATAATAAGTAAAAATAGTTAAAAGTGAGAATAGAATTTCTTACTTCAGGCTGGCATTGTATCCTGGGGCATTGGTTGCGGAGCCTCTAACGTTCCTGCGGTATACGCTAGCGTTCCGCAACATCGTCAGTGGATAGATCGGCAACTCGCAACTTACGGTGTTCAGTGAAGTATATTTGATTGTTCTTCTTTGAAGAATATTTAACTGCCATTTGTTTGCTTTTGATATACAATAGCATAGATGATAATATGTGCGTACAATAATCAATATTTTAATAATATTTTCCATATTGTTTCTCTTCACGCTGTTATGTAATTCAGTTGATTAATTTTTAATGTATCAAGTTTTCTCTTTAATTTGCTTGACGTATTCTCTTTTAGACTAAATAAGTGAAATGTTATTTTCATCAATACATGCGCTATCACAACATGATAATATTGTGGGAAAGAGTCGAAGGTCGACGTATATATCGTGTCCCAGTTAAAATGTCGAAGCAAATATTTATGTACACGTACAGTATTCACACGCACGCGGTTTATATACATTACAAAGTATTTATATGACAATTATTATTATAAAATCGAATGTGATCTCTTTTACATAATATAACGCAAACATTTTGAAATAAAAATTATAGGAAATGTTTTTTAATTTTTATCGCATACTACACATATTTATTTTATAATATGTATCATTGTATTTAAATATATATATAACAAAAACACTTATTTTTGTATTAAAATGTTTTCATTGTTTTTGTTATATTTTATCGCAAATTATTTAATGTATTATTTAATACGCTAATGTGTATCTTATTATATTATTTAATAAAATATATATTTAGATACTTAATCAAACCTGTGTGTCAGATACGTCAGTTAACTTGTATTTTGTAGCTCTGGAGTCAAGTCTTCCAATAGCCGTGATCGTCTAGTGGTTAGGACCCTACGTTGTGGCCGTAGTAACCCAGGTTCGAATCCTGGTCACGGCAATGTGAAAACATTGTAATTTTAATCGTATAGTATTTTGATTTGTGTTTTATAATTTAATTCTATAGTTTTTATTATATATTTTAATGTAAATATTAATATTTCAGTACAGCTGACAAAATCAGCTGTCAAACTTGTTCGTAATTCTGATGAAGAAGTGATCATTTAATCAAATTTTTTAACATGTATTGAGAGACTTCTCTTTGCTTATTAATTATAAAGCATTATTAATAACAATATTGCTCACACACATGTATCTATGTACATGGAAGAAAAAAATTATTTTTAATGTTTATATTTTGTCGCGAGTCGCATAAAAATTCGTAGTAAACTGTACTTTTTATGTGCATTTTTATCGATATTAATTTGTATTAAATTCTGTTAAATAAGTAATTAAGCTTTATAAATAAGTTATTCGTAAATGTTTACTATATCCATTCTGTTCTGTTATCGACTCTCCAGTTGAGTCTTCCAGTAGCCGTGATCGTCTAGTGGTTAGGACCCTACGTTGTGGCCGTAGTAACCCAGGTTCGAATCCTGGTCACGGCAATGTGAAAACGTGGAAGCTTTTTTTTAGCTAACTTTATTAATTATTTTTTATTGTGTAGTAATTGTACAAATTTAAATATATTAATATTTCATATTTGCGTTTTTTTTTTTGAATGTGCAAATCTGTTCAACTCGTATTCGCCGTTCTTGACGATACGGTGAAGTTAAACGTAAACTTTTTTAATTAAGAGCTGTACATTGTTGCGTGCGTATGTGTATGTCTACATATTTCGTAATAAATCTAGATAAAATGAATAGGGATAGTACATGTTTTTTTTTTTTTTTTAATACTCTGCGTTAAAGTGCGAGCACGTGCACTCGATGATAGATGTGTTACGATATTATATTGTCAGCGTTACGACATCAAATTATTTAAAAATATTTCATCAAGTGTTTAATTGTATTTTTATATAGCAGATATGCGCGTTCTCATTGAAAATAGCAATAAGGAAATAATTGTTTGAATTATGTGTAACATCTTTGTGATTTCCTAGTAATGATTAATTACGATCAGTAAAATGAGATATCACATATGACACGCACTTGTTATCGCGAATAAAACAAACGCAATTCAATTCGTAATTTCAAAATGTAAAAATTTTTTTACAAAAATTTATTTAGTTTCTTTGTTCAATTTTGCAAGACCATTTTTTTTTTTTTTTGTTTTTTTACTTTTAAAGCGTGAAGCGATAAATCGCGTGATTTGTACTTTTCGATGAAATGGCAAATGGTAATTGTCATTTCCGGACAGATATATAATCGCTGAATGAAACGCTATTGCGACACTTGCGGACAATACCTGTCGACCAATTACGCGTCACCTGAGTTGCGTGTAACCGAACGGTGAAGCATGACAATCCCGACAATATCTCTACGTACGTCATTGATGACGATTAAGTGACACGACCGTGAGTGACCCATTTGCAATGCGCGTGCTTATATTGTCTAACAAGAGACGGACAAATCGATATGGATCGTATCTCTGCAATAAACACACATCCAATAATATCAATTCTTGTTAAATATATTCTCAACTAAACAACTTCGATTCGTAGATTTTTATGAGACGGAAACGTGTATTTTTATGGCGATGCGAAACGTAGATCAAGTTTCAAGATGATTTGCAATAATTTTCTTCATAATTTTTTATGTCAAATCAAAACTTAGATATTCATCGATGTTATCTCTTTTTTTTTCGCGATGTAACTTACGTAAGACGAGGATTGTACGAAATATCATCATGCCGCGTTCATCATATTTTATAATAGATTCGATACTCTCACACACACACATGTTTATTCAAACACACTCGCGATCTTCTCAACGACCTCAACACCAAAATTGTCGATTCCTTCGTCGTACGATATTCGACGCGCGTGGTTAACAATATCGCAACGCTTGCTGTACAAAAAAAAATGATTGGAAGTTCCTTTTTATAATAAGAACGGTGAAGAAGTGTAGATGTAGCGATTTGAAGATTCACAAAAAGATAAAATTATAATTTAATAATAAAAGGAACGCAGAGCCAATATGAGCCTTGACACGCTATGTGTTGGTGTGCAAACTTTTTCGTATCTATTTTAAAAACTTTTAATATTTTGATCTGACAGAACGGGATCCTCTTCAGAACAAAATATGAATTTCCTGGACAATATCAAAGACACACTACAATATGAATAAAACCTTGGTCAAGATGTGATCTAAAACAAATAAACCTTGAATACACTTTTACATGAATCTCGCAATCATATCATTACATTATGTTAGTAAACTCATCGTGTTTATTAATTTGTGCTGGCATTTTTCATGTCACTCCGATAGTTGACGTATCTATAGAGCGTTTTGGGAAATTCCCTTTCTTTCTTTCTTTCACCACTTGAGGAACTTTGATTTGAAATCTGCGTCACGGGAAAGGAGATTTTTCACGTCCGAGGCCGTTCGAATTCCTCTTTGCGCGAAGCGCAAATGTTTTCTTCCAGGAAAACAACATTGGTTTCGGTCAACGCATGGGTGGGAAATGCCAGTTTCTCTCGTAAGACCAGAGGAAACTCTTCTGCTAGTGGCAACGATGGTATCTCGCGCAGCGAGAACGACATAGTGGGGAGAGTCTGTCATAAAGCCGGGAGTAGGAATTCTTGCGGATCTCGGCTAAGAGGAAAGAGATTCGCCTTTCACTCATCGTCGGAGTCGCGCAAATCAGGTATCGACTGCTTCGAGTGAAGACGTTCGTTCGTCTTGTTTGTCTCTTTTCGGTAAGTGTCAAATAAATTTGTTCTTTGTGCTTCATCAAAACATAAGTAATTGCTCTTCCCGAATCTTTCAATTGAAAGCTAAAGCCCGAAGCACGTGTTGCTTATTTTTTTTGTGACAGAGATTTTTACAATTTAATCAATTAAAAACATGTTTTATTTCACTTTTCGCAACAAAGTTTGATGCAAATAAACGATGTCATCTTTTTACGTGCTATGTGTGTGTGTGTATACATACATATAGTTTCAGTTCGAAGTGTCGCGATTCCGCGATTTAATGAAGCGCACAATTAACAGTACCGGTTTTTGCGATCGCGTCATCGGACGTTTGCAGAGATCAGTAGTAAACCGTTTCGAATATACACGTATCGAAAGGCGAGACAATATTGAGTGCTCACAACCGCTAAAACCATGTCAATACTTTTTAATATATTTTAATGGATATTTTTGAAATATAAGCTATTGGATAAAAAATTCTAGCAACTTCGTAAAATTTTCACGTCACAGCTTGCAATTTTTCCGATTACACAAGTTAAGTTTTCTCGTAATATTTATCGTAGTCGTTAAGTGTGCACATCTAATTAATAATTGCAGAAACGTACACGTAAATCTTTTTAACTTAATGTGTATCTCGCAATCCGATAACTCGGGAAAGACCCGGAAAAAGTTATCAAAACATTTCTACAAAGATTATATATTCTCTCTCTCTACGCATACGTACATACATCAAACGAAAAAAAATATGTGTGAAAACAAATGAAAGAGAGAGAGAGAAACTATCGTATCTCTAGTATTAATTTTTAACATATAATCAAATAGCGTTGCTTTAACGTGATTCACAAGACATTTCGAAACACATCTGCGTTTTCTGACGATCTGCGTTCTGTTGATGTATGAAAAAATCTCGATTGTTAAATACGCGCGAAGTTGTTTACTCGTTAGTCTTCGATAGTATCACCGAGACGGCTAAATTGTTTCCCGAGTTTGTCGGATTGCCAATGTTAATCGTCGAAAGACGAAGCACGGTTGAGGATTTTTCACGGTCTGTTGAATCTTAGTTTCGTTTCCTTTGATTTTCTGACTTGCATGCAGAACAACCGAGAAACATCGCCGTGTCATCGTTATTTATAGTTAAAAAAAAAAAAAAAAAGAACCTGAGGGGAATTTTACGCTAATCGTAAAATCGTTCCGTTTCCGCGACTGCAACTCATTTGCGCAGGCACTGCCGCACATACTTACAACCTGTACATCGTTTTCTTTTTTTTCACTTCTTCTAGACTTGAAAAGCCTTTGGTCTTTCTTAAACTATGTGGCGACCAGTTTCCGCCTTGACCTTGGTCAGCGTGGCCTTGGTGGCGGCGTTGCCCGCGGCGCAGCAAAACGGCGGCCTCGACAGCCTCATCGACTCGGTGTTTAATTCTCCCACTATCTCGACAAGTCCGCAATCGGTGCCCCAGATAGGCGGCGATCTCGACAGTCTAATCCGGGAGGTATTCAACACCGACAATAACACTATCAGCAGCCGCAATGTGACTCTCGGCAGTCAAAACACGCCGCCCCCGAAGCCCGACAACTGCGAATGCGTGCCCTATTATCAGTGCAAGAACGGCACGATCGAGGACAAAGGAATCGGCATCATCGATATCAGGTCCGGTTTTGACGATGATAACAATGCGGCCCAGGGGTGAGTTCATTGACCAAAGAGTCTCTCGGTTCTTGACCGGATGGCATGCTGCAGAATTTCTGTCCTTCACACGAACGTGGGATCAAATGTGTATCGATTAGCGCCTTGTTCTTGCGTGACAAGATCGAGATTTGAGATTTTTTGGGGTTTCAATAACAATAGATGGTTGTGATTGATACAGCTGTATTAACACACGGTCCATTATATTATATTTAATCTTATCTTAACTAAATGATAAATTTTTGAAATTTTGTCTATACACATGAAGAACTTTTTTCCGTGGGGTTTGCTTTATTCTTGTACAAAACTTCACGCGAAATATAAAAATATTGTCAAATCTGAAAATAATTAGAAAATAATTTGAAAACAGTTTTTATATAAGTTAATAATTTTATACAAATTGAAATATAAGAGACGATAGGTTTTATCTTAGATTTTTTGTAGCAATATATATATATGTGTGATAATTAGCACTTGCGGAATAATCGTTGCAACAAATGGTTTGAGTCACACACAGAAAATAATTGCAATGAAAGGAAAGCGGAAGCGTTGATGTATTAATGTTGCTAAACCAGAAATGGTTTGCGGTTTATTTGTGTTTTACATGCAGTCACCAGTTTTCGACATGATTCTGTTGTATCGTAAATAAGGATACAATTAAATATCGAAGACTCTGTGTATTGCTACAATATTCGAAAAAGTGACATGTTAGTTTATTTGCTTCTATATTTGACGAATCAATGAATTATATATTGATTAAGAACAGATCAAAACAAATCGTAACGCGCTAATCGAAAGATTGATTGTTTTTTTTTGTCAAGCATGCCGCCTCCTTACTCACGTCGCATGAGACTATCTTTGGAAGATGAAATGCCCTGCAGCTGTGAATTAATAAACTTCCGTCATTAATTTAACAATTATCCGAATTATCTGATCGAGTAATTAACGTATATGAACCTATAATAAGAAAATCATTTTTTTTTGCTATCTAATAATTTTCTTTGTCCAGTAATATTCTTTGTTAACGATCTCAAAAATATTTTATATGTAATATCATTAACTTTTGCGGCTCTCTCAGACATTTTTTTATTTTTAATTTTTTTCCTAATGTTTTTCTTTGCTGTATACTCACGAAAACTAATTGTATTCAATTTAATCGAGTCGAGGACAATCGCGATCCTGAAACGTTTTCACGTGATGTTGTGTATTCAGAGGTCTCGGGCCCTGCGAAAACTACTTGGACGTTTGCTGCAAGCCGCCGGATATGCAAACGCCGAGCACGCCGACGCCAATCGGCAGAACCGGATGCGGGCAACGGCATCCTGACGGAGTCGGTTTCAGAATTGTCGGCCAGTCCGACAACGAAGCTCAGTTCGGCGAATTTCCGTGGATGGTGGCCATTCTGAAGGAAGAAGCTATCGGCGAGAACGGACAGAAATTAAATGTTTATCAGTGCGGCGGAGCTCTTATCCACAGGCAGGCCGTACTTACCGCGGCTCACTGCGTTAATGGGTCAGTGATTGCGGTTTGCCTTTTATGTTTTTTATACTTGTTTGTTGTTAGTATTTTTTCTGACAAACAGTTTTTTTTTTATCAATCAGCAAGCAATCCCGAGAGCTGAGAGTTCGCGTCGGAGAATGGGACACGCAAACGAAGAACGAGATCTATCCCCATCAGGACCGCGACGTTGAGAAAGTCATCGTTCACGAGGATTTCCATTCGGGCGCGCTCTACAACGATTTTGCCATCCTGATCCTCAAGGACCCGGTCGAATACGCGGAGAACGTGGACATCGTGTGTTTGCCGGAATCAAACGCAATCTTCGATAACTCCAAATGCATAGCCAGCGGATGGGGAAAAGACGTATTCGGTAAGCAACGGAAGTGAACATCACGATCATCAGTTGTTTCCTGAAAAAAATAGATTATTTTTCATTTTTTATGTTTAATCACAGGCAAAGAGGGACGTTACCAAGTGATCTTGAAGAGAGTGGAGCTTCCTACAGTGGCTCATAATACGTGTGAAAATATCTTGCGTACTACCAGGTTGGGAAAATACTTCTCTCTGCACAGTAGTTTCATCTGCGCGGGTGGTGAAGCAGGAAGGGATACCTGCAAGGTAACTTCGAGGATATCTTATATCTCCTTATATTTGTATTAAAAAAATATTTTTGTAAAAATTCATTTTACACAACATCCATATATAATAGTATATATAAAATTCTTAGCACAAAAGTATTATTATTTTATTCAAGTAATCAGTTTTCATTATCAGAAAGAGAAATTTGAATTGGAGCAATAATTATTTTGTCTCTCATTTCTTTTCCAGTATTTTTAAGACAAACAAGATAAATAAGCCGAGACTGTTTGATGTATTATTTCTTATAG
>QVNW01002606.1:0-10369 GCA_014825475.1 Pseudomyrmex flavicornis
CTTCTTTTTCCGTGTTATATAGCACGCGGCAATATAACACGCGTTATTGTTGCGCGACGTTGCACTTGTCATATATATATATATATATATATATATATATATATAGTATTATATATATATATAGTATTATATATAATAATAGAGACATTCTTTGTCCATGTATATGTACGCAATGAAATACATGTATAAAAAATTTTTATATATATTGCAACGTTTTTTGCTCCCGACGTTAAATGTCGCGCGCCGCTCCGCCCGAAATGGGATATCTCAGGACACAGGCGAAGTTCGCGCGATAATATAGGTCGCCACAGGATAGAAAAAGGGAGATCCTAAGGATCGAGCCAACCACTACGCCAAGTCGACGAATCCTCTGGTCTAAGTCGGACGCCAGATGCATTTCCGCATCAACCATGCGTCGCTCGACGAGATGGGCCGGCTACCTCGAGCCTAATGGAAATGGGCAGGGTTTAAACAGGCAGTCCGCGTAACCGAATACAATCGGCTCAAAATAAGCTGCAAATGATGGCTTACTCAAATGTCACAATAATAATAATAACAAGTTTATTAAACAATCTAAGAAAAAGGTAATTTAGATGATAGCAATGATATATAATAGCAGATAACACTGATAATTTGGAAAAGAGCTTGATAGCATAGAGAGTTAATTTACAGAAAAGTATCAAATAAAGCAGAGAAAGTAGCTTAAGATTAAAGATAAATTGAAAACAAAGAATAAGTGATAGATCGCTAAGGTAGTTATTTAATCACTCACAAACCGACAAAAAAATAGTTCAAAGCACACACAATTATAATAGTTTCGCTACTAAGTCAGACCTGAAGAAAAGCAGAACATAAGAGTGAAGCGTGTCGCAAAAATCGTAGAAATCAAAAGGGCATGCGCAGGGTGGAAGCTCAGACACAAAGATGTAAGAGAGATGTAAGTCGAAGCGATGTAAGTCGAGGCGAGGTGTTAGTTATCGGCAAGCACATCACGGTACTTACGCGTTCTGATGCAGAGCAGATTCCGCTCCGAAACGGCTGAGCTACTTCAAGGTTGTCGAGATCTTCTTATATTATAGCACGACACGACGCGTGTAACAAAATCTTATAAAATGAGCGAGAGGTGGAGTGGTGGCGAGTTAACCGAATCACCAGTAATTTAATTGTCAAACATATACTCGATGCCGACTTCAGTGCGACAGCTACATGAAAATAGATTCGCACAACAGCACTCTAAAATGGTGGTACGTCCGCTACACAAGAATAACTCATAACCCGACAGCAAAGATACCAATTGATTCGACAGCCTATACGCGATTCGACGTGATACCGTATGCAATTACGTCCACGGCTCCGATCGACGATATTCGTCGCAATCAGGTCGCCAATGTGTCGTCGAGTATTCGCGAGCACTTTTTATGCCAGTTGTTTACGCGTTTCTCACACGCGGTCACTCGCTCGCACTTCACCTTGCACTTCTTAACTCGCATGAAATATTAGGCAGAAAAATATTCCAATTCCATACTATACGACAGCAAGCAGCACTCATTACGACAGCCACACAATTCTTTTATGTCCATGAATCGTGGATATCTTCGATTCGATAGCGCCAAATTAAAGATACGCACTCGACCATCCGTCGGAATATCCGACTCGACAATGTTCTTGTAACTTGTACGCAGCGCTTTTTTTTGTTTCAATTCACTGCTTTTGCAATACGACAGCGGGGAAATCTAACTTAGGAGATTCTCTTAATTACAATATAATACGACAGCTTTCTTAAATTTGCGACAGCAAGTTCGGTAACGACAGCATTAATTACCCGACAGCGAAAATTCTAGAATTTCTCGACAGCACAAAAAACTTTAGTCGCGCGAGACGATACATAAGGTAACATATATTAACAAAGACTGACACAGAAATGCTGCTTGGTGCGTCTCCTCACGTCTCCAGAGCTTACTCACTTTATTCCTTCTTCTAATTCTTATGCCTACGGACGCTCTTTGCCACGAAGCCCTGTGAAACCCGATTCTAGCCGCTCCGACAACGAAAGAACCAAAATGGCGACGGACGTCTCCGCGCCCGAAAGAAATACGCGAAAATTTACGTGACGGCTAGCCTCGACACGAAGCAGCGGGTGCGCGGATTCGTGACTCACAAAAGAGCTGAAACCTCACCGAACGTCCTCGTCGGCCTTGATCCGGGGGTCCATGCTCCCAATTGGCGATAGAACAGAGTGCAGAATTGGAGTACGTCCGGTCTCATTCAGCGACAGCAACCAAGAGAGCGAGGATCGAGATCGATTCCGGATCGATACGCAGGAAAGCGTATGGATTCACGCAGGGTGAGTCGCGACAGCCAATCAGGATGCGACATTACAGTCGCGGCGCTCAGGTTCGCAAGAGTCGCAGGATTCGCGGCTGCGAATTATAAACGCAATTTCACGTTCGCCGGTTTAGTACTTTCGCGGCTCGCTGGAAGCGATTATCTTAGCGCAGGATGCTCGTTGCAGTGCCGGGATGTCGCGTGTTCCTCTTTTCCATCCCCTAGGATATTGAACGGCTGTAATTTCGCTGATTTTCGCTGGGGTGGTTCTGGTCACGTGGTGCTGATTAGTTCCATCGTAGCGCGGCCTTCCGCGTTCCCTGGTGTGTCGGGCTGGTGCGTCTAGCGCGCTCGTTACCGGCTGTGACCGCTAGATGCAGCGACTCGCGTTTCCTGTTGTATGCTTATCTGTCTCTCGCCTCGCTGACAGCTGACAGTTCGGTCTTAGTGGTCTTACCTTATTCCGGCGATTCGTCGACCTTGATATTGATCCTTGGTGTGTTGATCCCTCGGTGACAGGTGGGTGAGGTGTCAGTGAATTACATACAAAAAGAGTGCAAAACTTAAAACTAATTTACAATAATTCTAGTTAAGCCCTGGAAGATCTTGGCGCTCAACCGGCTTGTACTCCCGGATCCCGTAAATTTACAAAATTTTGTGGTGAGGGAGGAGCGGCGTGACCACATCACTATATATATATATATATATATATTGTAACAGTTACACTGAAGATAGTTTAAATAAAAAACCGAAACGTCTAGATAGAACTAAATAATTTTTTTACGGCACAACATCCTGCTCACTGGTTCCAACAGCCCTAAAGAAGTGTTATAATTTTGGAATAACCAGTAGAAAAGATCTCTGAGAAAATATCTCAATATCAAAATTAATTATTCTTTTATTTTAATACTTATCCTTTAATTGAATCTATTTTTGTTCCAAAATATAAATTTTTAATATGGCTCATTCTTACACGTGTCTATTATTTTATCATTAATTGTATTCGAATTTGTAGCTGAATAAATTTTAAATAAGATTAATCTATAAGTAATCCTTTACATTCGAAGAGAGTTTTGCTAGAAAAGTAGCAACTCGAAGCTTTTTTGCTAAAAAGTTGGTAAAATTTTTTACAATTGACATGAAAATAAACATACGTAAATTAACGTAACGAAATAAAAACTACTTTATTTCAATATTTCATGTATTTTTACTTATATATGCAAGATCTACTATTTAACCAAGCTTTGTATTTTTGTCGGATTAAGGTTTGGGACTGTTAATCATGGAGGAAAGGGGATTCAGATGATATCTACCTTATCGACATTTGTAACATTTACATTTGGCAACAACGCACAGTTGCTACAAAGCAGCTTATTCTGTTGAACACATATATGTAATACTTCTATATCGCTAGTCGCGTATCTTCGCAATGAGAGGCACGAGCTTCGAAAGAGATGCACGAAGTCCAAATATAGGCATAGGTGATCGAACGTCATTATGCGCGTCTACTAAGCGAGTGCAAGCGAGAAACAAGGCATTGAAAATGAGACGGAAGAACGCGAGAAAGAGAAATTGGACTTCTGACGGACAAATGTTAATTACCGAATGTTCATATCGGAAGAGAATAATTAAAATTATAAATATAAGTTTCTTTGTAATTGACGCTCTAAAATATCTTGAGAATAAAACATGGGATTAAAAAAGGTTTAACATAACCGCATGCGCACAAAGCAGCTGGACCTTGCGCAAGAGAGAGGCTACCATATTGTTTGCACTGTAACGTTTGGGTTTCAGGTCGGCACCGTACTAGTGATATATTAGTATTACATATATGGTTGAACAGTACGCTACGCAGTAAGTGACCAGCTGATGCCACGTGCGCTGTTGCCATGTTTTCTTCATAACTCTAAAAATCGCCGGTTTTAATGTTTCAACAATTATTTCATCTTTATTTGCATGGAAAAGTCCTTCCATCTTTTGCACAATTATTCCTAAGTTCTTAATCTACAGTATAAATTTTTTCAAATAACTGTGTCATTTTCACCTTACTTTATTTTTCTGTTAAAATATGAGTCCCATAAGAATCCATGTCAAAAGTCTGAAATTATCGAGTTTTCAACAACGATTTACTTAGAATTCCATGGAAACAAATATTGAAAAAATTTATAAAATTTTAATTTTATTTTATGACCAAGAACAAGATTCTCTTCAAGTTCCAAACACTTTTGTCATTTTTTAAAAACGTCCCAAACCTCTTTAAATGACGACTGAAGGTCGCTTCTCGAGTGCAAAGGATTAAATGTTCAGTCAATATGTATGTGTACACACACACACACACACACACACACACACACACACACACACACATATTTATGTTTATACCTTATATGTCTTATCGCCTGATTCGTCTGATACTTCCAGGACTACGCAAAAAGTCAAAATGTTTCATAGATTAAAATTCGGATAAATATTAATAGATTAGTACAAATTTTGATTGAATTTGTGAAGCTCACCTAAGACATCTATTGCTTCTACTTTCTCATTCTCGAATTGTGAACCGTAGTGATCCTTTTGGTCCTTGGATAGATTTATCACGAATCCTCCATCGCCGTTCATTAATAATTTTCCTTCTTGTGATTCTATAAAAAGCATATGCCAACAAAACTTTGTATCTAACACGTTCTGTACTACGTGTATCACCGGTGGTATATAGTGACATATTTATTTAATGCGCTCAAAACACACATGTGTTTAGTAATTACTGTAACACCGCTCGTAGGCAAATAGAAGGAGTTATTCTAAGTCCTATACCACTTTGCAAAATTTGCAATAATTAACGAGATGTTAATTAACAAAAGATCCGCGAATGAGCGTGTACTCACGTGCATAATGACAACTCAGTGTTTCGTCGTAACAACACTATGAGAAGAGCTAATAATACAGCATATAATATACATAATATACATTTACATGATATACATATGTAATTTATAATTTTGATATACATATGTAATTTATAATTTTTCTTCTTGTTTTCTAATATTTTTCCCGTAAATAAATAATTAAATAAAAATAAACCCCTTTTTGAACCATTTTGACATTAGACTTATTTATTTTGATGAAAAAAAATACAGTCCATGTTTTCACATTTAAAGCGTCGATCGTTATTGATTTTTATGTATATTATATGCTGTATTATTAGCTTCTCCCATACTGTTGTTATGGTATAAGCGCACGAAACACTGAGCTATCATTATGCACGTGAGTATACGCTCATTCGCAGATCTTTATTAATTAACATCTCGTTAACTTTTTGATAACGGAAAGCACTTATAAGTGCTCTCATTTCTCAGAAACTGTTTGCCCTATTTTCATGAAACTTGATATACAGGGGTTTATGGCAGTGCTCTCTTCGATTTTGAAGTCAAAAATTCAAAATTTAAGATAGCCAATCCAATATGACCGTCGTAGAAATGATCCAAAAATGCAAATGTTATTTAATATCTATGAAACTCATATTATAAGGGTATTTGATGGATGCTCTTTTCGAATTTGGAATGTGACTGTAGAAGCTTGACTGATAATGCGTTAATGAATCAAGAAGTATGATTCGAAAATTTCCAGTTTCGCTCTTCGAAGAATGACATTTGCATCTTTGGACCATTTCTACGGCCATATTAGGTCCGCCATCTTGAATTTTGAAGTTTTGATTTTAGAATCAAAGAGAACATCATTCAAAACTCCTATAATATAAGTTTCAGTAGATATTGAATAATAATTTGCATTTTTGACCATTTAAACGCCGATCATTGAATCCGCCATCTTGGATTACAACATTTTGAAATTCTAAGATCATATTCGAATTCAGTGACTCAAAATACCTTTAAAACATTAGCTTTCCTATAATTTAATTTTTCAGCAATTCCCCGTCGTCAAAAGGTTAATTATTGCGAATCTTACAAAATGATATATCTTTTTGACTCAGAATAACTTCTTCCATCTGCCTACAAGCAGTGTTACGGCAATTGCCAAACACTCTGTATATTTTACTTAATAACTTCAAAATGTATTGTAATTTAAACTTAAAAATGTATTATTTATTTAAAAAAAGAAAGCAATATAAAAAATGCAGAGTGGAACAAAACAAATAAATGTTTTAAAAATATTTTGTAATTAAACAGAAATACATGATGCTGTACAACAAAAGAAATAGAATATATAAAATATATAGAATATAAAAATATATAGAAAATTGGAAAATAAACAAAATTCTTTTATATAATTTATATTTTTTTATATACTATACAGAATTAACAACGAATATTTGCATATAAGGCTGACTTCACACCTACGTTCAACACAACAAAACTACTTTTTCCATTCATAAATATATAATTTCTTATAAAATACAAACTGATAAGGACCTTGTGAAAATGTCAATAATGTATTGAATATGAGCCAATACGAGGTAAAATACTCAGTGTTCGTATATGGTAGAAAAAAACCTTTATTAAATGCCAAACGTTTCGACGTTTTAATTTATAGTAAACGATCATTTACTCTTTATAATGGAAGGGAAGTGGCCAATACGAGGTAAAAACCAGATCTTCGAGTCAATAAACTTCTTTATTGAAAATAATTCAAACAAACGTTTTAACCCTAAATTTGGGTCTTCTTCAGTATTATAATTTACAAAATTCGTGGGTAAGAAGAACTCAGTCCATCAGTTAGTCGCTAACGATAGACGATGATTCACGGTTCTCTTTTTTCTTACAACTCGACGTGCCGTCCTAGAATAAATTCCTCATTTTGTTTTAAGTAAATAATTTGAATCATAAGTAATAAATAACTCGGCCAGAGTTTGGGTCTCAGACTCTGAAAAAACGATACGGAGCGCAAATAGGAACCGTATCGGCGCCGAAAATTGAACCGCGACTAGTAATTCTAAGACAGAAAAATTTTTCGAAACGATAGGGAAGAAAGAAGAATCCCTTCTCTAAACATTTCTGCGACGACTCTCCAAATAAAACTCAATTATCTCTAGGTAAAAAAATATAGAACTTATAAAAATAGGGTAGCGGACGCAAACAGAATTTTCATCATTAAAGCAATAACTCTAAAATTTTATTTATCACTCGGTAAACATCCAAGGATCCATGGCGTGATCGGAAGAACAAATCTCTCCCTCTTCCCTTCTCCAACAATCGAGCGAATTCTTTGAAGTAGGGTGATCGTTGGTTATTGGCGATTCCACGGAGATTAATTAACAAATGAGATTTCAAACGCTCACATTTAATGAGGAGAGGGCCCGAATCTTCCGCTACGATTGGAAGAGTCCTAGAAGCCCTCACTCCTTTGAGCATTTCTGTAAAAAGAGCAACTCAGCCGACACTGACATCAGAGTTCCCTAAAATGCGAGATCAGAGTTACCAGAGTTGTCTCAAAAGTGCGAGAGCGGAGTTACAAAGTGAGTTCTAAGTGTAAGACGAAGTGTAAGAGACATAGTATAGCCGAACATCTAACACCAAAGCCGTACGGGCCGTAGCACCAGAAGGCAAAGAACCTGGCTAAAAATTCAATCAAGTAAGTCTCTTAAATATATAATAATTTCAACGGAGGTTCCGCGAAAATCACAAGTTAAATCGCGAGATTTAACTTGTGATTTCCGCGGTTGATATTTGGAGGCATTTAGAAATCGCTCAAAGAAGACCACTTCAAAGAAGAAAAAGAAAAACAAGGAAAACAACAAGAAATAAACAAATAGTCTTATAGCCTCTCTCTTTAATCGGAAAGGCTACCCGCGGTGTTGAACCGTCTCGGATAGCATCCGAGCCTCTCATTAATCGGAAAGGCTACTCGCGATGTTAAACCGTCTTTGGTAGCATCCGACTCTTCCCCTTTTTTGAACCTCTTTTCTTTTTGTTTTATCTCAGGAATAAATTAAACCAGACTTGCATCTCCAAAAATCTATCGCGAAGCCAGTACCGTAGCGTAATCATAATACCATATAAAATTATTCAAGTAGAACCCCGGAGGACAACCTCGCGAGCGGAAAAAAGGCTCAATACCGGTGTAACCGAAAGTTGCGCCGAGCCGCTGCCCTCGAACAAACCGGAGCTGGACAGGCCCATTAACAGCGCATCGGACATAGCACCTGAAAACAGCAAACTCTCTAATGATAATATCGAAAATGATAACAATAATAATGATAATAATAAAATAAATAGAATAGACAATAACGTAGACGCAGACACACACTCAGATGACACACGCGTAGACACACACACGAACGCACGCACCGAAGCCGATTCGTGGTATGAGTCCCCTTCCTACTCACTTATAAGTCCCGATCCTCCCGCAGACAACTCTCTTCCTTCTTCGCTTGCCATCATCTCCTCAATCACTAACTTCTCCTCCTCCTCTTCCTTCTCCCGAAGAATCCAGCGACTGAGACATAGAGATAGAATTCGAACACCTCGCATCACGCCCTTCCTTTTTCTCACACACTTCCGATGAAGAAGATTTCCGAGCTTATAAATATTGCCGATGCTCCTCCTCCTGTAAATCGCCTTTTTCTTCCTACCCGATCCCATTACATATTTTTGCTGCCGTATCCGCCGCTTCCCTCGCTCAACCTTCCCAACTTCTTCCAGTAGATATGTCTTAAATTTCAATGCCTTTGTGTCTGACGAATTACAACGACATGTCTCCTTCTTCTTTCCTTTTGACACCATATCTGTAATCTTCCCTAACTCCGATCATCATACAACGTCCCGGCTGGATTTTTCCATTATTACTATTCCCCTCCTCAGCTTATATCCTCCACTATAACCGAAATCCCGTGATCATCAACATGTCACGAATCGGCCTAACACACTCGCACCCGAACACTACACAACTGTAATAATCCGCCGGAAGTCTTTTATACACTCTCGCGTGTACACATACACATTCTCTTCTCCCGCCTTTGAGTGATGACCTATCGACTCAATTGTAAATTTTAGTACTCAACACACACATGCATACTACAGTTAAATGAAACAACTATCCTCGTAACGAAAACAAGTAGCATTATAACAAAAACAAGTTATAAATAAAACTGTATTTTAAAATGGTATTTGTGACCAATTCATCTTATTAAACGACCTCTCATTTCCACATCCTCAAACATCACACGGTCCTGTTCTTAGTGAGTAGAGCCAGCGCTCTAAAGTGAAAAAGGGACCGACGAGCGGGGCTTCATTAGACGAAGTAAGATCGGCGTACGCCGTTGACTCGTCTGTGAGTGCAGACAAACTCGCTCGACTCTTGCACAGCGAGAGTCTTCCGTGTCCACTATACAGAGATTCATGAAAACGACGGTTCTGTTGCGCTCCACTATAGCCCAATCGTGGGCTAGGACGTAACACATACATTGAAAAGATTAACAACCTATTAGAAGACAAGGCCACATATTTAAAAGTGTCAAAAAATCCGACAAAAACTATTAAAACTAATCTAAACAAAATATTCAAATCTTGGGTTACTAAGGATTTTATCAATGATCTCACATACAAGTTCTTTAAATCTAATGAC
The DNA here is from genome assembly GCA_014825475.1 of Pseudomyrmex flavicornis. Classification (NCBI taxonomy): domain Eukaryota; kingdom Metazoa; phylum Arthropoda; class Insecta; order Hymenoptera; family Formicidae; genus Pseudomyrmex; species Pseudomyrmex flavicornis. The sequence goes on from QVNW01002606.1 coordinate 9,901, forward strand.
GGGAACATACTCAGGACTTACGGCGTCCCAAAGATACATAAGCCGGATGTCTCCTATAGATTAATAGTTTCATCGATTAATAATTCTTTGAACAAATTTGCAGAATTTCTAATAATATTATATATAAAGCATCTCTAAAGCCCAAAGCCAGACATCCTACTAGATACTTTTAATAATTATCATCATAGATTGCAATTTACTATTGAAACACAAATCAATAACAATTTAAATTTCCTTGACTTAATTATACAAAATAGAAAAATCATTACAGACTGGTACCACAAACCTACTTTTTCGGGTCGTTATTTGAATTTTTATTCAGCACATCATAAATCACAACAAATTGGTAGAATCATAGGTATGATCGATAGAACCTTTCTTTTATCACATTCGACTTTTCAAGAGAAAAATCTTAGATTATTGACTACTACCTTAATTTTAAATAACCAAATTAGATCTTCACAGTCTT
>QVNW01002607.1:0-10355 GCA_014825475.1 Pseudomyrmex flavicornis
AGAAATAAATTTATTAAAATATATTCTTTATTTAACAAAGCAAGTTTTAATTTATTCTTTATTTTGAAAATTTTCAATAATTTTTCTCTTTTTTTATCTTTTTTCCAGCAAAAAATTATCTAATCTTTAATCTGTACAAATTTGTATGGCATGGTAATGATATTATTTAAGCATGTGCCGTTCCTGTTGCAGCATACTTCAAGTTACGAACACTGCTCTTTTACTTATCTCCTCTTTCCACTTATTGCCCGCGAACGCCCGCGAGCAATAAGTTTGCCCGCGGGTGCCCACGGGCAGTGCCCAGTTGTCGACCCTTGGCCTAATCGCTTACTCCGCTGAGTTCGCTTACTTGCACTAGCGTATGGCGAGTAGTGGGGGAGTGATGTAGCCTTTGACAGAAAAGAAGTTCATCGCTCCTAACGAATATGAGAGTGAAAAATACCGACAAGATCATTTTTAAAGTCACTACTCAAAAAAACTCAAAATTTTTCAATATTTTTTGATAACTATTTATGTAACAAAACATGCTTCAAATAAAAGTTGTAGCTCTTGAACAAATATATCATTTATATTCTATGCATGTTTTGCATAAAACCACTATTTTTCAAAAAAAAAAAAAATGATATAATATAGAAAAGACTCCCTGGTAAAGATGCACATTAGCTATTCCCTCTTTGATCTTTTTGTGAAACTTGGTATTTTTATGTATTGTTAGTTGTTGAAAACAAATGTGAAAGAATTTTTTGACAGTCGGACATATTCAAGCCGCCATATTGGAAAACAATGTAAAAAAGCGTTTTCCACGATTATCCGGGAAGAGTGCAGGAAGAAGAGCGAAACTTCTTCTGCAGCGGGCAAAGCCCCCTTTACTTACGCACTCACAACACAAACATAAAAATTGTTTGTTTTTTATGTTAAAAATTTTATGTTAAAACATTTTTTTGTTTTTTATGTTTGTGTTGTAAGTATATAGGCAAGAGAGCTGCACGTCTCAGCACTCACCCTCTTCCCTCCGGATAATCGTAAAAAACGCTTTTTTACAATATGGCAGCTTGAATGTGTCCAACTGACAATGCTTTCACATTCGTTTTCAGCAATTAAAAATACATAAAGATATGAAGTTTCACAAAGATCAAAAAGAGAATAGCTAATGTGCAACTTTACCAAAAAGTTTTTATTATATTTCTTTATCTCATTTTTTTCGAAAAGTAGTGGTTCTATGCAAAAAATGCATAGAACATAAAGGATGTATTTTTTCAAGAGTTACAACTTTTATTTGAAACATTTTTTTGTTATAAATATTTATCAACATAATGTTAAAAAAATGATAATTTTTTATTTTTTTATAGTTTTGATTTTGAAAATGACTTTAGACTTTATCGATAATTTTCACTATCATATTTGTAAACAGCGCATTAAAATACAGTGGTATACCAATCGACAGCAAAATCGAACGTTTCAGGTTTTCAGCCGAAATGTGCATAAGTAAGAGGAAAAAGATATAACAAATAGATGGATAGTAAAAGGTAAACAAAAATGTGCCATAACTAATAAGTTAATTGAATTTATTTATATAAAAATAATATTCCAATAAAAAAAGTTTTGAAACATAATTTATAAAAAAATGATTATATATATCAAATACATGTTAAATTTAATATTATATTTAATATTCTTTAATACATTATACATAAGTACAGATAAAAATATGTTATGTATAAATATTGTTATGTATAAAAATAAACATATATAAACATTCTGATTACGTATATTAAATATGTATATAATATAATAAAATATTATTTATATAATATTATATATAACTATATATATTTTTATATAAATTATCAAATTTTTTACCGAGGAATTGTTTTATATGAGTAAACTCAATTAACTTTGTTAACTATAGTACATCTTTCTTTAACTTTCTTTTAATTTTTGATACCTATTTACATACATTCCTATCTACTTCTAATAGGGCCTCTCCCAATAAGGCTTCTTTTATTCTCGCTCAAACGGTTTCCCCCACTCGAAAGTGAATGAAATTCGCTCGCATTTTGTCCGCGACTCTCCGAATAGAGCCGTGCATTTGAGACAATTTATCATATGCAATTTACCACATTTCTGTAATAATATTATACAGAAAAACATGGGTTTCTGGTCTTGTACGACATTATGTTTACGTTTTCTGAAGTTCTGCCATCTTCTTATAATTTTATGAGAAGATATACGATATGATATACTTAATACATATGTTTTTGTTTTTATCTTATTTTACAATAATGTTAATCAATGGTAAAATATTTACAATTACAATGAGGAGATATGTTTTGCCAAAAACCAAAATCAACACAATGATTCTCTGTACAAAAATAAACGCGCAGTTGCACAAGAGACCGACCCTATTGAAAGAGTTGTACAACTTTCGCCGCGACGATCGTGGACGTTTTGGTGACGTACTTGACTTCGCGGAAATCTCTTCCTCTCTGATCCCATCGCGGCCCTAGTGAAGTTGCACCGTATTTCTTATATCTTTTTCTTCTTACGCATGTTTTATCTTACGTTGTTTAATGTTTCACTTTTTGTATTTTACAATTGCATGTACAATAATGTAACTTGTAAGAGAAAATAGTAATATAGTTATTTAATAGTTATACAGTAGACTCTCGCTATAGATCCGATAGGAACGGAAAATTCTCGGAAACGGATCTATAGCGAGGGCTCTCTCCACGCCTCGATCAGGCAGGATGAACGAGATGAGTATGGTGGGGAGCGGCAGAGTAAAGACTTCCCACGATTCCGTGCGGGCAGACATAGTAGGAAAGTAACTTATGTGTGTGTGAAAGGGAAAGCGGATCTATAGCGAGAGACTAAGCGGATCTATAGCGAGAGTCTACTGTATGTACATAATATTTTAAATGTAACTACTTGGTTTGTTCTTTTTCACTGAAGTAGTTGCACTAGGTCAAAGTTTATCTTTTTCACTCTAGAATACGTTTCAAAATCCTATCTTGATAACCAAAAACTATAGTATATGTAACGTGAAATATAACATTTTAATAAGGTGGGATTTTAGAATGTAGCTCTAAATGAAAAGAAAAGAGATAAATTCTGAATTAATGTGACCAATTCAGCAAAAAAGAGCAATTGTTTTAAAAAAATCTACAATATGTTTCTATCTTCAAAATGTTAGTTCTATTTATTATACACACATGTATATAATATTTGAAACATTAGATATTAAACAAATTGTTTTGTTTTGAAAAGAAAATAAGAAAAAATAACAATGACATTATTAACGCGACGCAGCTTTGGAAAAGTGATTGCTATAGTTGATACAGCGCTACTTATTACTAAAGGAGAAGCTATCACTTCGCGAATTCCGCTATTCACCGAATTTTCACTGTATATAACTCTTATAAATATAACTACACTTTTTAATCGTTTTTGGGTTCTACCAGCTTATACATCACTCTCTTTCTTTATAAACATGACGTGACTAATTGGAAGACTTTTTGTGGCTCCAATACATTTGTCTTTAGATCAGTCTATTCCTTTATAAATATATCGAATAGAATATAACTTATTTGTATGCGCAGCGTTATACAAGACTTACCAAAAAATGTAGAGTTCTTTAACTTAGAGTTCAAACTTAGATTTCTGAATAAAAAATGGCATCTAGTTTATCACTACAGTATTATTAGATAATATAATCATATAATAAACAGATATGAATATACTTTTAACTTTCTTTACGGTCGGTTGTTTCACTTTCGGATAAAATATAGAATAATTTATCTAATGATTAAAACTCTGATTTGCGTTATTCTATGTGTAGAACGCAGCTTTGCAGTTGCTAAAATACGTTTCGAAAGTGATTATTGAGATATTTTAGCAACTGCAAGACTGCGTTCAGCACGTAGAACAACACAAATCAGAGTTTTAAGCATTAGATAAATTATCCAATATTTTATCTGAAGATGGAACAACGGGCATTAAATGTGTAACTTAATACACATCAAAACAGTGATGCCAGAAAGCGCGCGCAGACCCGAATACACCGTAGTGAAGGGGATACGCACACAAGCAAGCAGTTGCGTACGTGTGCTCAGCGCTTCGGCGACTGTCGAATAGTAGAAAAGAACAGACATACTATTGTCTGTTTTTTTTCTACTACCGAACCAGCTTAGTAACTCTACAAGCGTAAAGCGCGCGTAAATGTGTTAATATATAGTTGTATACACACGTTTATTTAACGATGTGTATATCGTTTTTTCAATATTATTCATTATAGTTTTTTATTATATACGTTTTTTTAATAATAATAGAATTAATTCAGAAATTTACATAAAATACTTGCACGACTATGTAAAATATCTAATTTACCTCTTTCCCCATAGAATTTAATTCGAATTGTGATGGATATTAATTTAAACTTTAGTTACGTTACACACTAGTTACGTTAAAAAAAGTTAAAAATATATTTATATTTGCACGAAACTCCAGCATATAAGTTCGTATCGACCTTAATAATAAATAACTTATTGTTAGTTTGACATTTTCACATTTCAGCATTGCATTGCATTTTAACTGTTGTTATGTTAACAATTTACTACAATTTTTTAAGGAAAAGAGATCTATACATAATCTACTTAAAAAAATTATTTATTATTTTATTTTGTTTTTATAATTGTTTTTTATTAACGATGAAGTTATAGTGAGAGATGATCTCGGATCCGTTACGAAGATATATGAAACAGATGTGTGACTAGGACAATGCAAACTAGTTGCAGATATTTTCATGCAAAATTAAAATATTCAAAGTGATTACTCCAGACGTTTTGACTTTATTTTTGTAGTCATCATCAGTGGAATTAATTGAAGGATAAAATACAAATTTTGGCAGTTATAAATATATTGTGTTATATAGAAATGTATACATGAAACTTGAACATACAGAATAGTTGACATAAATAATTACCTTACTTAAACTAGACAGTCTATAACGACACAAGTAATGACGATGTGATATTACATATATACGAGTGACCAGCAATTTTTACCGTATTGATGTCAATGAAAAATTAGAGAGATAAAACTTGAGTGTCGTTGTGTTAAGAGAACATTGTCAGTATTGTGTCGAAACGTAAAGTCATGGTGTGTAAACACCGGTAAAATTGAAAATATGTTTAAAATATGTAGTACTCCATCTATATGAAATCGATATGAAGCCTACTATTGATTTTATCTAAAGTCGGTATACTGTATCTAAGAGTTCTATATTAATAATTAAGCTCTTTTATGCAATTTAATTTGTAGCATTTCTGACGTCATTCGTTTAAAATAGTTTTGTTCATTGTCAAGAACCTCTACAGAGTCCCATTGAAAATTATGTCCTGTTTTAAAACAATGTTCGGCTATTACAGAAGTATGTTGATTCTTTTTAACGTAACTACAGTGTTCTTTTATTCTTGTTTTCAATTGACCTTTTGTTTGTCCGATGTAATTAACATCATAGGTGTTGCAAGGAATATTGTAGACAACATTTTTGCGTTTCTGTAAAGGTATATCTTTATGCACACTCAAGCTTTATCTCTATAATTTTTCATTGACATTAATACGGTAAAAATTGCTGGTCACTCGTATATATGTAATATCACATCGTCATTACTTGTGTCGTTATAGACTGTCTATTTTAAGTAAGATAATTATTTATGTCAACTATTCTGTAAGCTCAAATTTCATGTATACATTTCTATATAACACAATATTTATAACTGTCAAAATTTGTATTTTATCCTTCAATTAATTCCACTGATGATGACTACAAAAATAAAGTCAAAACGTCTGGAATAACCACTTTGAATATTTTAATTTTGCATGAAAATATCTGCAACTAGTTCGCATTGTCCTACTCACATATGTTTCATATGTCTTTTATTACTTTAAATTAAAAAATAATCGCTTTATATTTTTAAAATAAAAATTGCAAGTAAAAACTGACAACAAAAGTCAAAATTATTCATAAGTAAAAATACAACAATGCACGTGACAATTAAACTCAATTATTATTATAATAAATTATTATATAAGTAATTATTGTGCGAAATTATAAATATTATATATTAATATGTTTTGGTATGATAGTAATAAAATTAAGATTTATTTTGGTAATTATTTAGAAAAGGTCATCCCCTCCGATTTTAATGAGCTTGATACATGTTGTTAAGGACACCTCCTTGAGTAACAATTGGAAAGTTTTAGCCGTCGCTCGTTGTTTATAAAAAAGTTATAAACAAAAAAATTTTTACAAATAAATTTTTTTTTTTGACATTATGTACAATTTTTCCGTGTTGTAAGCGTGAAGGCAGGGGGGCTACGCCTTCCGCGCAGGGGGAGGGGCTCTGCTCCTCCCTCTGCTCCCCTTCTCGAGGAAAACTAGGAAACGATTTCCGATTAATTGTCGGGGCGCTAAGAACCACGTACATACTATCGACATAAAGCGCGCGCGCGACATATAATCAGAAGTCGTTTCCTATTTTCCCTCGAGGAGGGAGCAGGGGGAGGGGCTCCTCCCCCTGCGCGAGAGGCCTTTCCTGCCTACACGCTTACAACACGAACTAAAAGAACAAAATGAATAAAAAAGTAGCCTTCACTGTTTATATGTATACGACAAGATATCTTACATACTAAATATTTACTTTTCAAAGATGTATGAATAAATATGTAGAAGAAGCGAAAAAAATAAACGAATAAAATAAACGAAAATTTAGAACACCAATTAAAATTATATGTTTACACGCTCACAACACGATAAAATTGTACATAATGTCGAAAAATAAAAATTTAGTTTTGAAACTTCCATTGGTTATAACTTTTTTATAAACAACGAGCGACAGCTAAAACTTTCCAATTGTTACTCAGAGAGGTGTCCTTGACAACATATGTCAAGCTCATTAAAATCAGAGAGAGATGACCTTTTCTAAATAATTACCTTTATTTTTTATTTGTGAGTAAAAAATGTTGTTTTTATGTTATAAATGAAATTCTTAATTGTTTTTATTTCTTAATAAATAATATATTTAGAACGATTAGAAAATACATATATTTGCATTTACAAACAATTTATTTCTAAATAAAAAGATTTTTAATGTTTTAAAAATTGATTTTTTTATGTTCTTTTTTCTATCTAACAATAACGATTTCACGTAAAGTCTTCGGATTGATCAATTCTCCCGATAGTTTTAGTCAAATTCACTTAATCAATGAGAGACCTGAGGTGTCCGTACTCTAAAGCCAGCGACACAGAACGCTTTTTTGTTTGCTGGATTGCTTGCGTGCTCCTGACTATAATTGTTAACTTTGCGGAATTTCTTGATTAAGTGCTATTTTTCTTGCGTGATCTTACGTTTGGTTCATTGCGAGAGCCAATCGACGCAGCTTCACATGATACTCATACTTACTCATGATAATCTAAAACTCTGTCCTTTGGTTGGTTCTCACAATGAACCAGCATAGGACCATGCAAGAAAACTAACATCTGATCACCGAAATCCAGCAGAACAACTAAGAGCACGTAAGCAATTTAGCAAGCATAGTGCTGAATTAACTTAAAGAAATCTACATAAAAGTGAAGAGGAATAAGACAAACTTTACTTAGGCGAGTTTTTCAACGTTCCGACTTGACTTTAGCGAAATTTTGCTTCGTTTTATAGATGTAAAACGAGAAAATAGACCGTCATAAGTTACGGCACAAACTAAGTGTCATTATGCTGGTATTCATAGTCGGATCTTATATTTAAGATCATCTTAATTTTATCCTTAGATGGTGTACGAGTAGTTTTATTGGCTGCAGAACATCTGAAGATAAACTTAAGACGATCTTAAATATAAGATTTGAATATTATAAATACTAGCCTATATGCCGAAACCGGCAAAAGTTAAGTTCAATTATACAGGCTTTCAATGCTTTTGTTTATACATTCATTGTTCATATGTTAATTACGTTTCAGCATAAGTTAATAGTTGCTTGCATAAAGGTCATTGCACGTGAAAAAATTTATCGTAACCATAAAATCGTAAGCAATTCCACTAATTACAGACCATATTATCTTACATTAGAACATTGGCCTGTGATTAGTTGATTTGTTTATGATCTTACAACTACGACTAAAAAATTTTGTTACGTACAATGGCCTTAAATTAGGCTTTAGCGCTGATAATGAACCTCCTCGAACGCATTCATCAAATTAATGTTTTCTCGAATGTAAGCAAATTAATGTTTTCTCGAATGTAAGTTAATTGGTTTGTAATTAATTTCTTCACTATGTATGTTTTTTATGATATAATGATGTCACTGCTTTTAGATTAGGAACATACGAAAACATTTAAGCAGTAAAACTTAAGCAGTAAGCAAATTGATTATTTACAGGCGAGCAATGTAAAGAACAATTTGAACGTTTTTTCTAAATGTTCTTTCTAAAGCTTGCTTGTGAATTCGCTTCCTGCTTAAATTTTACTATCTACATTTTCGTGTATTTCCAGTCTTGCTTATTATCAACATGGCGCCTACGGCGGCGGCGTAGCGATATTCGACTATACTGTACTGTTGTATGATATGATGTCTATGTAGTGCTCTTTTGAACTACATATTAATATACATAAAGATCAAGAACAAGCATAATTCTGCCTAATAATCTCAAGTTAAAAGAGATTTAAACGTATGCCTTAATCTCTTGCTTAGAACATATTGACTGACAAATACATAAAATTATATATTCTTCATAAGAGTGAGAGAGAGAGGGAAAGAGCAAAAGAGATATCGACTCGGTCGATTTAACGGAAGTGTTACTTCTGCTATGTTAGTTTACTGTCTATGTTACTAGAATATGAAAGATAAAAAAAAACTTACTGCATCGTTATTTCTGTTGCTACCGCCACCGCCAGCTCCGCCGCGGCCACCGGAAAAGCGCGTGCCTCCTTTTCGACCACGAGCTCCACGATTACCGCTGTTTGGCTGGTTTCGCTCACGCGGGTTTTCGTTGCTATTCTCGACTGGAACGTTCGTCGGTTCTGACTTCACGTTCGAAGTCTCTGTTCCAGCCATCGTTGATCCGTAGGATAAATGCTGTTGACTGTCTTGTCAGACTACGCGTCGCGTTCTCACACCACCACTACTTACAGAAATGTTTTACTTCTTTGCCTTGCGTACCTACTCGCATCAACCACGCACCGTAAAGTCCAGCAACAAAGAGACCTCTTGCACTCCTAACAACGATTAATATTTCGTTTGCTTTTCTCGTTACTTCCGTCGCGGTGCATGGCGGGACAGCAAAAGAGGTATAGTGATTGGTTGACGTTGGTTGAAATGCGTGGCTATTGGTAGTCATTAGTTGACAACGCTGCCACGTTTCGTGACGATAGAGTAGAGAGTCTCTTAAAGAAAGAGTCGCAAACTCGTGACGTGCTGAGCAGCTTTTTCCTCTGTCCAATCAGAAGCGACTATCTCAGACTGAGAAACTCTATAGTTTAGTGGGCAGCTTTTTCTTTTGTCCAATCAGAAGTGACTGTGACGTCACGAGTTTGCGACTCTCTCCCTAAAAGGCTCTCTACGAAAAGACTATGGGCTATCGCACACAAAATGATACAGCTACATATGCATAGCATAAAACTATTTTGACCAATGAGAATCTAGCATGATTTTAGGCGATTTTTGGCGATCTTATGATACACTTTGATATATGTACTATACGATCGCCAAAAATCGTTTATTAATTTAGATAAAAGGTGATTTTTAGTAATCATATGATATATATACCAAAGTGTACCAAACTATAGTTCGAGTGATTTCAGACTATAGTTTGGTACACTTGGTACATGTACCATACGATCGCCATAAATCGCCTAATACAACGACTTTATGCTAAACGCTCATTGGTCTATGAGTGAGTTCGTCTTGCACGCTTTTTCGCTTATAACACTATTGCTTATATACAGCGCTTTCGTTCGTTCGTTTTGACTATAGCGCGAAAACATCAAGACGAACGCTCTGATAGCAAAAACTAAACATGGCGGTGTACTTATTAACATTCTCATTACAGAAATTGTGCGATATGATATATTTTCATCTTCTTTGTCAAAGGAAATTAAGGATAATATGAATTATCATCTTCGGCAACTGATATGAGATTTTCTGAATTTTCTTTCTGACTTAAAATTTTATTATTTTTTATTTCTTTTGCAAATGCAAAATCTCTAACTTCCTGTATTTTCTGCTTCGCAAATTTGCTGTCTAAAAACATAATATTTATATTTTATTTTAAGCAAAAAGGCATTTTATTCTCATTTGTTGGTTC
>QVNW01002608.1:0-63372 GCA_014825475.1 Pseudomyrmex flavicornis
ACACACACACACACACACACACACACACACACACACACACACACACACACACACACACACACACACACACACACCAGCGCAGAAATATAATGTTGTCTTTCGTCACATTTATTCTTTTTTTTTCCTCTCTCTCTCTTCTTTCTTTTTTAAATCGGAAATTTCAATAAAATAGTGAAGTTTCATGAAAAATTATTTTTATGGATAAAAAGATGAAATAAAAGACTGTTTTGATAAAATGTTTGAATAAACTAAAACACTACTGCGTGTGTCTTTCATGACTTGTTAAAAAAACTCACGTACATGTCAAGACATGTCTGTATATCGAAAAAGCATCTCTTAGCATTTTGCGAAGCAATTTTTGCTTCAGAATATATCGTATTAAACATAAAGGAGATCAATCTGATTTCTCTCTCTCTCTTTCTCTCTCTCTTCTATACTACGTATCTCTTATTCACAAACTTCGAGATCGAGCCATGACGTCTCTGCACAGGGTATCTTCCTTTAGTAAACAGATGTACTTGCAGCCTTGCTGATACGTCGATATACAGTAACGCTGCTCTACGGCAGCATCTCCCGAACTTCTCATCTTAGCAATTAATTTAGTACCACAGAGAGAAGAGAGAGAGAGAGAGAGAGAGAGAGAGGGAGGGAGGGAGGAAGAGAGAGAGAGAGACTATCAAATTGCAACCAGACAGTCTCTCCAACCGTGATTCCCAGCTTCGGTCGTAAATCATCACTCAGTCCCGTGCGGGACTTCCGCGTGTCATGGCCTATCGCAAATACCGATGTCAAGGGAATTTCCTATTAGACTATCGATCGACCGTGCGGCGGGCTGAGCGCTGTCTAGCTGCTTCTTCTTCCGTTTGACACCCGCGGATCTCGCCGGGATATAGAGCAGAGCGCGCGCGCGCGCGCGCGACATATCGCAGCATAGAACACGAATAACCACACACGTCGAATATCCATTTAAATCGCCGTTAGTATTATTTTACGGACAAGAACAGAATGCTGTGTGATTGATTTACGGTTCTATACGTACATGCGCGGAGAGAAGCGCGCACTACGCGACGCTGAAAAAGAAATTAATCAGAATCACGCTCTTACGCTTATCATTAGGACAATGAAAATTCTCGGTGCGGGAGAACGCAGACTGCATACACACTTTGTTATACATTAATCTTGACGGGCGGTTCTCATAAATCACCTCTCCCGTACTTCAAACTTCGCTCTGGTCTATCGTTGTTCGCAGAAAAGCCAACCGTCGACAAAGTGCGACGACTTTGTTTGCAGATGCACCGGTGTGTAAGGAGGGCAAGAGTGAGGTAGTGGTCGGCGCTTTGAAGCAGGAAACTGTGTTGTTAGCCTGTTCCGTGGAGAGCCATCCGGCGCCAGTGACTTACCACTGGACGTTCAATAATTCCGGCGAGCTCGTCGACGTGCAGTCTCGTTATTCCCACGTATCGGCGTCTGGCACACCGTCCGCCTCGGACACTCTGAAAGAGTACCAACAGTTTCGCGGCCCCAATCTCGACTATACACCGGCTACGGAAATGGATTACGGCACGGTGGCGTGCTGGGCGAGCAACCAGGTTGGCAAGCAACGAACACCCTGCCTCTTTCAGGCAAGTACTTTTCGCCTGTGCCTTTTCGCCTCTTTGCTCTCAACCACGTGCGTGGCTCTCGACGTGCGATTCAAAATTTCGTGCTTTCAAATTGACGCGCGTATCGAATAAGTGTGTTTTTACTCTTCTTTTTTTAAAACAAATATAAAATTACACTGAAAGGTTTTGTTAAAAGTTTTAAGTTTTTTTTTGAAATTATAATTTTATTTTCTCGTAATATATTTAGTTTTTATTTGATGATATTAACATGTTTTCTTGAACGATTACTACTTCAATCACTGTTCTTAACTACGTTCTTACTTGTAGCAATCCGTTTGATCTGAAAGTAGTATTTGTAGTTGAATCCTTCGTAGTGCAGGTCTAAAAAATTCCTGTATTTACATTACGTACATGTTACTAGCTATTTCCTTCATAAATTTTATACACATTGTACACTCCGGCATCACTATGTACCCCATAAATTTTCATTTTGATCGATCGACGATACCTACAAAGAACGCGGAGCTGCTTTCTGACGATACAAACTGTATTGGTATTTGAAAGTGCATGTGAAAGTCTTCGAACGTGTGCGAAGTCGTTTGTCGTCGCTACGGGGTAAGATCGATCGTTCTTTTCATCTATTGCGCAAAGAACTGCGCGATACAGGAAGATGTGCATATTACATCCTTAAATTACGCGGACTATTATGCAACAGCATTTAGAGGGAAGTGCATTAAGAAATCACCGGTCGCTTTGAGCTTTTTTTTCACAAGTAGAGAGAATTGTAGAAACTTTGCTTTGTTAGTAATATAATAACAGACGTGTTGTTCGCTTGATGCAAATACGCTTTATTTCCGACTCGCATGTTTCAGGTTATAGCCGCGGGCCGTCCGTATGCTCTTCACAATTGCAGCGCCACGGAAATGTCGGCGCCTCTGGACGTGGAGGAGCTCGGCACGAAGTCAGGAACGGGGCTGGTAGTCCGATGCCTCGAGGGTTACGACGGAGGTCTTCCGATATACAGTTATCTGCTCGAGGTCGTGGCCGACGAGGACGGAGGTCCGATTCTGCTAAATAAAAGTGTGCCGGCAAGTCCCAACGGACCTACCTTCGAGGTCGCAGGACTAACGACGGGTAGGAGTTATCGACTTTTTCTCTACGCAATTAATGCGAAGGGGAGGAGCGAACCTGCCATCCTCGAACCGGTAACCCTAAAAGGCGTCGCTATGTATACAACCGGTGAGTGTAGATTCAGCTCTTTCGAAGATATTTTTCGTGTGTCAAAAATTTATTTGTCTATTTATTTTTGTTTGGCAAAACAAAATTCCGTTTATCATTTATATTCTTTGTCGGTGACAAAATATATTCTGATTTCGCAATTAAATATTATAATTGCACGAAATGTAGAGAGACAGCAATGATTCAGTACTTTCCCGTTAAGAATAATCGCAAAACTTTCAAATTATAAAATCCTGTGAATATATTTCTTTTGCGTCGCTCCCGTTTTTGGAAAATTATGAAAAGTTTTCTCGTTAGCATGATTATTCTTATATTGCGTGTACGTAAGGAAAGGAACGAAGATGATTTTGGGATAAAATCTTCGAACAAAGTCGTAAACGAATCATGAAGCATGTAACTTGAATGACTTGTGAAGTTAGTTGGAGAAGAAATCCAGTAATCTAATGATAATGAAATTCTTTTATGATATCTCTCCTTTTCATTATATATTTAAATTTTCACTGCTATGCAAAGTACAGTCGCGTTTATTCTTTGCGCCGCGGAGAGAACTTACTACTCGTTAATAGTCCCGCTTCCACATCGCACGGAACGGATACGACTTCGCACTTTACAAAGATATTTACTTTTTACGTGAACAAGTAGATCTTTCGCTAACACTCACACACAGCGAGGGAATAAAAAAAAAAAAAAAAAAAAAAGGTTTTCCTTTCTCGACTTCCTATATTTACGCGTCAATCGCCGATCGTTGCAACAATAATAGCCGCGCTACATTTTCTTTCTCGTCGTGTCGTCCCCGTTGAAAACCGAGCGCGGAGACCGGACGTGCTCTCTGAAAAATGACGCGGTCCGGCCGGAAAAAAACGCTGAATTTCACTTTTGACGATCCATTAGAGAGCGCGCGGTTACGCGCGCCGCGCACGGATAGCGTCTATTATACGCTGATAGCGTTTATTATACGCTGATACGTCGCAAGGAAGGCGGATATGATCGCAATTTCGCAAATACTGCGAGCGGACGCGTCAGTATTGCAATTAGTCGGTTAACCGCCTGTAGTCTCCTCGCCGTTCTCCACGACGAGGCTCACACTGCGGTCGGCGAGGTTGTGAGCCGGTACGTAGGGTGAAGGGAAGGGGAGTGGAAGGAGGGTTGAAGTGGTCCGCTATCGGTGGATAGCGGTAGAGGCCGAGTATTCGTAGGGTAGGTAGGAGAGCTTGTAATGCTGAACGCAGCGCAACGCAACCGCAGGTATCGGACTCTGCGGACCTTGCAATTAACAAAACAGATTACTCTCAATCAACGAACACCTATACTCGCTTTGGTATACGCGACGTGACAATTTCAGAGGCTTTCTGCAACTCTCCACGCGATTTCACGAGAAAATAACAAACATTTTGTAACGACGCAGTTGATAGTATTGAGGAGAATTAAATCGTTGACTTTTTTTTTTTTAATTTTTCGAGAAGAAACTCTTAAAAATGATAGAAATGGAAAAAAGTTATTTTTACAAAGATACAGAAGATACACTTTGTGTCAGTAACAAATTAATGGTCTCTAGGACGTTATGTTCCGCATTATTTTCTGCGTCGAATTGAACTCGAGTCGATTGAATTTATATATCTTACGATTGACAGAAGGAAAAAGGAACAGGTTGAAGGGCTGATAAGTACATTTATCAGAGAAAATACTTATTCGCGTTGTCAATAGTCTTTCTTGCGTTTACGTAACAGCAAAGGGAGAAAACGTTTTCTTGATGCTGGTTTATTTTCTCGTAATATTGGCGTTAAACCGCGTTGCAAACTTGAAAGGCATCCGAAACTCAAAAGAACTTATCGTCCGAGCGTCTGTTCGTGCTGTCGCTCGTCGACACGAAAAAGCCAAAACGCGAGAACGTAATTGCCGACTTGATCGATGCGCTACAGACTGCGTTACATACGAAAAATTGCAGCTGGAACGTTGGCGTGCTCAGGAATTTAGCTGCAACGCGATCGGAAACTAACTTCCATTTTCTACCGTGAAGGAAAATGGTTGCCGCTCATGTTGCTTTTTGTTTCCGCAAATACTTTCGGTCGAGCCAACAAATCCGCGGCAAATCTTTCGCGAAGCCAGTGCCGGCGAGCGATTAAGAAAGTATAATGTTTACACAAGCATCCCGATTGACACTTTGATCATTCCTTTTCCATTCGAGAAACGATGTTCGATTATGATAGACTCTATCCGTGCGACTCCGGCAACGTAATAGAAAGTCATTGGTAACATACGGTCGCGGGTCAACACGGGGTTAATTCAGTTTACCACCGATTTCCAACGCCACCAACCACTAGTAGTCCCACCCTAACTCTCTCTCGCTCTTTCTCTTTCTGATGTACTCGCACCCTCGGTCTTCACCGTCGAGGGTCCGACTCTCCTCACCCTCCGCCTCCATCCTACCTTCTTCGCTAATTCCGACACGCCTGACTTTGCACACTGGCTCTCTGTGTGCGAGGGTGGCGAGGTGCAAATATTGATTTGACGACCGTAACCTCGTGGCGCTGATTTGCCCGAATGGCGGCCTGTCTACGAACCATCGAAGCCAATTTGCGGGCTCTTTGTATTGTCCCCGGCTCTAGTATTGTCGTACAAAGAGCCGCAGGGATCCGTTAGCGACAGAAGGTACTCTCGTCCTTTGCGCTGCGGTTTTAATGTTCCTGTGCTTATTCCGATCCCTCGCATCAATATTTTGCGTAATCTTTCGTAACAATCGATTGTATTCAACTGTATATAAGTACAAAGATACGATATCTCCAAACATGTTGCTTGTATAAATAAAAATAAATGTAAAATTCTTTATCGAAATATATACGCGAATGAAAAAACGTAGAACATCTCGAAGAGATGATGATATTTTATCGTTGATCGATTATTAAATAGATGAAGCAGAAAGAAGCGCGCGCGCTTGTGTTCGATATACACGGAGATATTTCCGAGAAACGAGGCGAATCTTACACTACTTCTCACTTATCACATCTTCTGAAACAAACTTCTCCCTTTTCCTTCATTCCAACAAATCGTTGTGGTTCGCGCGAAGAGATCTCCCGCTGAAATGTTTTTGTGTGTACCTTACCAGTATCTCCTGCGAGGAACAAGAACTGGCCGTGAACGAACGAAACGCTAGTCTCGGTAACGATACCGACATGCCGAGGAAGAAGATATGATTCAAGTCGAGAAGTTCCTCTCGGCAGCCGCGGAAGCGAGAAAAACGGTAACTCGGCGTGGCACGCTGCGGTAGTGCAAGAAAACGAACATGAGGGATATAAAAGCGAGGTACGAGACGAGTCGGGGTGGCTGAGACAAGTAGGAAGAAAATTGTAGCAGCCTCTCTCTCTCTCTCTCTCTCTCTCTTTCTCTCTCTCTGTTGCCTTTTCTCGTAATCGTTCATTGAACGAGCATCGTGGCTGATCCACTAGTAGGAAAATTAAATAAATGGAATATTCTTTTCCACTTACGTAGATAAAAGTCGCGTCTCAAATCTGTTACACACGACCGCGGCCGCAATTCTATCGAATAAAAAATGGAAAAGAAGTTTTCTCGTATCGCTTATTTTCTCAAACTTGCGCACTAACATTATATCGTACGAGAAGAGAAGCGGAGAAAGGGCAGAAAGGAAAAGCGAGAAACAGAAACGAGATATCGACGATGGTCACGTAAAACGAGAAGGTACGGGCGACTCGGTTGCTACGGGCGACTCGCATATTCTTGTTGGAAACTTCCGTATATAAGGTATAAGTCGCATAACTAGCGCGAAACGGATTACGGGAATTAATCTTAAAAGTTTCGTATCGAGCACGCGGCAAGCATCACGATGGAAATTTATGTGGGATGTTACATATTGATATTGATGAAGTTGTAAAGGTTGCTTCGCTTATATTCGCTTATATTTCGTTATCAAGGAGAAAAATCGGGTTTAATTATCCTGGAAACAGAATAATGTCTTTTCCTATTGAAGAAAAGAGAAATTGAGCGAATATTTCGCAACGATTCTTCTCGGGGATCGATCGGCCGGAGAGAATCTCAAGGTCTTCCGAGAGTTTTCGACATTCTCACGCGCTCTTGTTTGGCCTCGGGGCTGCCACGTGGACGGTTTCAGAATGCAATTCTTTCGAAATTGGTTTCGGGTTTCCGCGGGATTGCCTCGATTTGGGACGAATTACTTTATCCTCATCGAAGGTTGCGCGCGCTCGCGTTTCTCTGCTCGGCCACTCGCAAAGAACTTCCCCCGTGAAATCCCGGCTTTAAACTCTGTACACGTCGTGCGAGTATTGCCTCGCCGGAAGCGAACTGATTTTCCCAGTAGCTCGCTTGTCTCTATCCACGTGGTTTTTACTATTTACCGGATAGACGCGATGAGCAGGAAGTGAGCAAATAAAGTGGCTATGTGCTTGGGCTTCAAGTGAGCCGATTTATGGCGCTAAGATTGACATTGTTTTCGTGAAACGCGCGCAACAGGCCGTACATCTTCGCGCAAGATTCGTCGACAGAGTAAACGGGAACGTCAATATTAATTCTCTCCCGCTGCAATGCGGGACCGAAATACCTCGATGCTTATACAGCGAGTTGCTGGTGAAATAATATTTCACAACGCTACCAAGAGAAGCTATCTTCGTAGCCGCCGCGGTGTTTAAAATTTGACAATAAGCGTAAATGCAATTTTTTATTTTAACGCAATTGACACTTAACTGTAATAGAATTGCTTGCGATTTTATTAAGCTTAATAATGAAACAAGAGAAATTGAGTAACAAGGTAATGCAAATTTACGAGTTGTTCAAGTTCCTCGTATACATAGATTGTTCTTACATATTACATTGGAACTTTAACGCTAGTTGAAAAATTTTTTACTTCAAATTGCTTGTGATGTACGAGCAAGAATCTTAAGTGGAGAGTCATTGCCCTTTACCAACAAGACAGTTCCTCGGAGAGCGTCGGATGTCAGCTAATAATGTACCTGAATTGAAAACGCTGCACAAGAGTTTGCTTTCTCCGGCAGTCCGCTGACAGATTTTTTTGAATGGCACCGGTAGTAGCACCGTTGCTTAACGCGCACTCCGCATACAACAACGCTCAAGTGGCTCAAAGAATTCCTCCTTGGCGTGTTCTCCGCGTCGTCGAGTTAGCTCCTGCTTTATTTACGCAGATAAGACAAAGTGCATAGTCAACACGACGCGCGGCAAAAGAGCGGCTTGAGTGCATTAAAATCCTGTTTAAGGCAAACAATTGCGCGCGCGCACGCGGGAGAGACGCACGCGCGCGCACTCCCTCTCCCTTTTATCCCTCAAGCGTGTCACGAGTCATTATAATAATTGCGTTGAGGTTTCTACTACGAAAGAGTGAGCAAATATTTTCCACAAAGCTTCTCGGTGTGTATTTCTCGCTTCAGTCGTTAATTGACGAGTTTTTTTTTTTAGAATATTCACTACCGCCTAACTCTTTTCTATTCACACGCACAAAATTGCGCCGTAGTTCGTCATAGTCGTACGAACGCGCAGGGGATGCAAATTAAACGACGCTATGCGTCGCCATTTCTCTACCGTCCTTGCAATTATACCTACTTTTACAATTTTTCGTTGCGATCGGGCAACTGTGTCCCGACGCGGGATGCAATTTCACACTGGACAAAGTTTAATTACTCCCGGTGCCGGGGACATATCCCGGTGTAAACACACTGTCTGCGCGAGTTGGTTGTACGAGCGAAAGACAGCTCTTGATTCTCAACTAAATTCTTCTATTATATGAAGGAAACGCAGCGCAGCTGAGACGTAATGTCCGCATTCATCTGGTTACCGGATGTCATTCTGCTTGCTGTCTGTTCCTCCTCTTCCTTCTTCCTTCTCTTTCCTCTTTATCTTCTCTCTCTCTCTCTCTCTCTCTTTTTCTGTCTGTTTTTGCTCTCGCAATCCGCGAGGCGGAGTTTAAATTGGTCCGCTTTCCGCCGGCAATCAAAGTCTAATCAAACTTTAACGAGTATCACGAATGCTCCTTGGGTACCCGTCAAGCAGGGAATTTCTACTATCTCTGTCTGCTTCAGGACTGCGGATAACAGCGGATTTACGGCTGTTTTAAAATTTTCAACGATGCCGACAGTCGGTGAACAGTCTAAGGAGCAACACACTGGGATTAAACGTGACAGGCCGCTTCGTTTTGCCGGTCTTTTCTTTCATACGAGATTCTACAAGTTTCCGCGTGTTTCATCCGCGGTTTATTTTGATCAACAACTCGATGACATTCCCGTTAGGCTATCTGAAAGATTTCGATATGTGTTTTCGTGCGTATTATCCCGAGCAAAAACGTGCTCCAGATGTTACCATCGATACCTCGTGTGGCAATTCTCCAATTTTTATTAAACAAACTTTGACGTTATTCAAACAGAGAAAAATTTCGTGTATTTCTTGCCACGCGTTTTAAACATCGTTTTTTTCTTTAGCGATCTTTTGAAAAGCGATCTTTTTTGAGCGCATCTCTACGCTCAGTACAATTTGCATAATGGACTCGCGTCGAGAATTTATTCGTTTACACAATTTACGCAAACACACGCAACGGTTTTTGGCCGATATATCACAAGGTTGCCGAGATTGTTCGCAGCGCAAATTTATATTTTGATAAACAATTAAAAACATTAAGTCTGTGTGACTTAATTGTATTATTATATAATGGTACAATATCTTGAATATAATTGTGTGAATGTACACACGAAATGTCAATCGTCAATGTTGAGAAAAATATTTTAAATCTATGAAAAAGTTTTAAAACTCAACGATTGCCTACATGAATATTACTCACGATATTGAGATAACCGTGTTGAGAAAGAACAAGTATTTACGCTCTTTTTAACTGCGACGGCAAACAATAAACTATCTCAAAGGCACAGCAACCTAGGAGCGATCTCGTTTACACCGTTTCATTTCTTTGAGATCCTTGAATGAGCCGTGGTCGGTTTTCCCGCGCTAAACGAGCTTTAAAAGGCGCATTGCCACCGTCTTTTCGTGTTTTTAGCCGGGCTTGCAAGCTTGTCGTTTCAGAAATTACCGCTCACCTGAGCTTCAGTTGCTGCGAATAATGCGGCAGCAAAACTTGTAACGTTCGCCGTTATTAAAACGACTATTATCGTACGATGTAAAATAATGATGTTATCTTTGCTTAAAGAAGTTTTTATTCGTGATCCGTTAATTTCGTTAACTCAATAAATGTGTAAATTCTTGTGCCATATGTCGCAAATATTGGTTCGTTAAATATCAAATTTGACAACTGTATTTATATTTATTAAGTTTCATACTTAATGAACCCAATTATTTTGTTATTTTCTATAAATGAAAAGAAAAACTCGTTCAAAATGTCAGCTTACAAATTTGTCTTGAAGAAGCTCAAGTGAAATGGTTGCGATGATAAAGCAGAGAAAATGCAGACGCAACAGAACACAGCTTCCGACGTTTGCACGTGCACAGGCAAGTTTATAGGTGTATACGTAGGTGCGACGCGTGAGCTAGCTCGTGATAACAGCCTAAGGGGATGATGGACTAGCAAGAACGTCCTTATACGGGGATGGTTTCATGGGACGAGGTGTATATGGCACAAGAATATAATAACGCACAAAGTGTGCGTTAATTATATTCTCCTTGCGGCGAGATACTCCGCGGCGTCATACGCGCGTACATGAACGAAGAGAAATGGAGAAATGTCCTATGTGTGTGTATATATGTGTGTATACGCAAAACGCAGAGCGTAGGTGTCATAGATGCGCGGCATATTGCGCGACAAAAGAGCATATATTTATGTGGAAAGATTGAACTTCAATAACTTCACAATAGACATACCTTTGTCAATTATTGTCGTGCTTATTAAAGTCAAAGAAGCGTCTGATGACGCTTATTCAATAGTCAGCGGAATTACCGTGACAAAAAGAAGGGAGGGAGGAATCGACGCACGTAAGGGAATATATCGTATCTTGTACTGTCTACTATCTGCGTTATCTCGTCTGAACAGAACGGTCATGCGAATCGATTCACAATCGAATCTGTGACAACGAAATCGCGCGATTATCATTTCATTTCATTGCTAAAAATAATTTCGACGAACACAAAGTGAAACACGAGACATTAATGTAATCGCGATTTATCGGGAGGAAACATATTCGAAGTGACTGGTAAAAAACCGATAAAGCCCGTGCAATCGCCAAACTAGATGCTTTACAATCAAAGCGCACGATACCGTGATACCGTAACGTTATCGTAACATTCTGCAGATGCAATCCGATGAGATTGCAACCGGGTGAAAGAAGATTGGAGAGGATTGGAGAAATATTGTATTTTAATCGAGCTGTCTTAGTCGACAAAACAAACGCGAAATGGAGCTTGTTGGCATAACAAACTATCATGTTAGACCACAGTAGCAATATTTTTTTTTTTTTATTTTATCTCTGTACAGTTCGAGCTCTAACGATCGCGCGCCCAGTTCTGTGCGCGAGCGGCATTACCACAAAGGGGGTTTAGCTCTTGCAATCAAGCACTTTCAGAGTAGCGCCCGGCGATATATATCAAGGCAGCGCCATGGTCGTTCAATGATCCCTTTTCGATCTACCGCTGTATGTACGTACTCTTTGTGCGAAGCGATGTCACGCGTCGATAATAGGGAAACATTGAATCACTCCCTTTCTCGGTACCTTCGTTTACCGAGACAAAGGAAAAGGCGAAACGCAAAACAGGTGTACGCCTAGAAAAATCATTTTCCGCGCAGCGCTGGCACACATACGAAACATTGTAATCTCCGGATTCTGTTCACGGATTTGCAACCAATCAACGTGTGCCGCGCAATCCGGAAATAATTGGAAAATACAGAAAGAGCAGTCGCGTTTCTCTCGAATCTTTCGCCGTGCGAGTTTTCTTGCCTTTTTTCTCTCCCATCGATACGTAGATTATCAAGAGAGCAGAGTCTTGGCTTCGCGCAAAGTATACAAGTTGTGAACTTTAGCGTTGGCCAGAATATAGGGTAAAAGAGAGATAGTAAACTATGTCACGCTACGGAACGCGGGCGCGGAGAGGCAAGTAGATCGATAGAAGTTCCAGTTGATCGAGCATTTTGCATTGACTGTCGTGGCAGGCGACACCAACGCATCGATGCTGAATCCGTTGTTGCTGGGCTTGGCAGCAATTGCAACCCTTGTGGCTCTGGTCGTAGCTGGAATCGTGGCGGCGCTCTACCGGAAGCACTCCACCGGCCGACCCGGAAGTCCAAAGCATGCTCCCATCGTATGCGAACCGCCTAATGCAGGTGCAACCACCCCGGTGCACTCTCAGACCAAGCAGGCGGTCGATGACATCGATCCGGACATCATACCCAACGAGTACGGTAAGTTCGTCGAGCATTCCAATCGTCGCATGAATAGCGCCTTCTGCGCTGATCTATTATTGGCTGTTGGTTTTTCTGTCGACGGCAATCAGAGCTGTTGCATATGCATTATCTTGGCATGTGGCTGCTGCCATTTTAATCTAGTATATCGCCGAGAGCGATAAAAAAAAAAAAAGAAAAATAATTCACCAACTTTTTTCGAGAAATGTGAAAATATCTAATGTAAAAAATTTCATAAAATTTTTGCAAAAATTTTAATTATAAGATAATATATTCACATTGCACTCGTCACTTGTTTTTGTTTTAAAAAGTGCGCGGTACAAGATAAATTATAAGGTTGTACCTATAAATAGATTGCGCAGGTTTGAACACCGAACAAATATATAAGTTTTGCAATTGTGCGCGAGTGTGTATCTTTCTAAAAAGTTATCACGGTCGCGAAGTTGTTAAATAATAAATTAAGTCGTAAAGAATAAGGAGGAAATATTGATTGTTGCGATGGTTTTCGCACAAACTTCGAAAGCAAACCGATAAATAATGTAGAGACGTGAACAATAGCGGTAGTGATTAATAGCAAATCGAGTTTACCTTTGTCGTTGCTCACTTTTAAGTTGAGAATCTTTAGACGTGTTTAGATGTACGCTACAGTATTACTTTTTTAATACATATGTGTCTGAAATTTAACGTATTCCGTTATAATTAGACTTTATATATGCACATTACGTACATGTAAATTCGTGAATCTGATAAACTTAGTAATGAGACATATGTAATTCTCAATTCGCAATCAAACTTGCATGTCTTCATCTTGACGGGTTTATGTACTAATATTTGATGATATTTATTTTCTGAATTACTAGTTTTTTCTATGTATAAAATTTTTGCTGTAATCACTAACGTAATAATAATTCCACGAATTCGAGTTTTCTCGGTATAATGACCATTTCTGAATTACGAATTAAGCCACACGTGAAACTGTATTTCTCGCGAACAGAACAGACGTGTGTTTCGTGGAAAAATTATATTTTTGAACGAGCACATCGTATATATTTAAAGCCGTGAGCATAAACATTGTTTTTTTTCGCACACGTAATAAAATTCTCATCCGATATCATTTTCAAGAGTATAATAACAAGCATGCATACTGTTAGTTTTAACTTATATCACGCAAGTTCTTGCGGAACAAACTTCTCATTTAAATTCATTCCAGTGCGATGTTACTTTTTCCGTGAAAATACATTTCCATTTGCGATATTAATACGCGAACTGCGTCGGCGAGTGAGCCGCGCGAATAATGATAATGTCGGGAAATAAAGTCGGACGGAGAGATGCTTAAAAATCGAGAGATTTCGCTTGGAGATCTCGAAGGTTTTGGTCATCGATGAGATGAACGCACGTAAAATGTTTATCAAATCTCGACGAGACGAGAGATTGTTTTTTTCTTCGATGTGATTACACAATATGAGATATAGAGTCGCGAGATTGACTTGCGATTGTCGTCTCGCACTTGCGACATATATTTCTGCGACTTATGAGACATATGTGCCTGCTATTTATAAAATAGACGTCCCTTTCTTGATTTAATCGACTAAGCGACTTAGTCGCGACGTTGGAAAGAAGACCCCTAACGTATACCCCCGTCTATAAGACAACACCACAACGAAGAAAGAAAGATCGCGCCACCGATGAAGACGTCTCGCCGGAGAAAAGGCCGATACAGCACGGTCTGGATCTGCCCTCGGATCCAATGCTGACTAACTGCCTGCCAACGCCTACCATCAATTATTCGCAAAATCATGTACCTCAGCAAAGTACTTACAACAATCCGCCCACAATGGCCGATTTCAAACAGATGGCGATGGACGCCTATAATCAACGCAACTACCACAATGTAAATGATCATTCAAATATTTATATTGCATTTTTGTGCGCATTATTTACACAGTTACGGTTAAATCTCGTTTTAAAGAGTTGATTTTTTTTTAACAAGACAGAAATTAGTGACGTAATTTTTAAAAAACATATTCCACAAATATAATAAGGTTCGTACATATCCGAGCACATTGCTTTTATTTTATAACTAAATTTTTGCCGATTAATTTGATTTTTGTCGAGATTTAAGATTTAAATACGTTCTTCTGACTTTTGCAAAGCTAAGTCAGATAGAGAGAGGGAGAAAGAGAGAGAGAGAGAGAGAAGTTGTTTTAAATATTAGAAACTTCGAGTAAAACGAAATGGGAAGTTAGTCAAGAGAGGAGAAATCGGTTGCTTCAATATGCGGCAGTCCCTCACTTTAACTTTTCCGGTTTAGCAGAACCTTGAGTTATCTGCGCTTTCGTAAGTTTAATTACATCGAAGTTTTCTCGATAATTTGACGAGGCCAGTTCCGATGCACATAACACGTCTCGTATCCCGCTCTTCTTCGTCAATGAAGCTTTATATTTAAGTACCTGAATAATTTTTAACATAGTAAGAAATAAAGTACGAAAAGCTATTTCTAAGAAAAGAAAAAAAAAGAGGGAAAGAGAGAAGAAAGATAAATTTGATGTATTCTAATTTTTGCTTTCTGTTCAAGAAAGAGTAAAAACTTATTACGGGAAAAACTAACATACAAATTGTACATTAAAATAAAATATTTCACAGAGATAAGATTCTTAATAAAAAAAAAATACAGATAAAAAATATTAATAACAATTTGTAAATGTCGTACATCGTTCTTGATTTCAGGTATTTTATAGTCTTCAGAGGACGGGCAAAGGATTCTCGTCGATGCCACAGAGGCCCGTTTCATCGTCGGTCTCCGCGCAAGGCAAATTCCATCAACCGGAAGTGGTGACACGCTCGAATCGGATACAAGAGAGCTGTATATAAGTTCGAGGGGACTCCCTGCGGGAATCAACCCCGTGAGCTTCTAAGACGCCGCCGGCGATTATATTTACACGTGTAAATGTAACGAGTTGCGAGCGCAGAGCAGCGTCACATGGAGATTTCCGAGGCGCAAACGTGCGCGAGGTCTAACGTTGGTATCTTCCTATAGTTTGATATCTTCCCGCGAGTTTCGAGTTATTCCGCGCGTGAAACACACTCTACCTTTACTTGTACAAAACCGTTGAGAATAACTGGCGGTATCTCGAGCTCGTATCGACGGAAAACGCGATCTCTCTGCGAAATTACTCCCGAATATACCGCCAGGAATGATTACATTTTCATACATAATTTCGCCGGCGAGACGACATTAGCGAGAATTAGAGGGATATGATACTCGTACATGTCCAAAAATATTTCTTTACTGCCGTACTGAGATATAAGCGAATAATATCGTACAAAGAGATTTTAATCCCTAAGTAGTTGATATCAATAACAAACGAGAAAAAGAAACAGAGACGATAGAAGATGAGGCTGGGTCAGAGGGAGAGAGCTGAAAGAACATTTTACAACGGCGCTTTATACTTTATTCATACTTCCGGTACTTTTCAACAATCGCGCACAAAACGACGTCTTTTTATATGGACTTCACATAATAATTCTTTTGGAACTTTTATAATCCACACTTTCGTCCTTGGAGTTTTGTAATGTAACAACGGTTAAGAAAGAGTATTTAGAGCTCATCTTCCAGCCTTATCCTCGAAATAACTAACACGATCGTATTCGAAGCTCATCACTGCTCATGTTTTTCGTACGCAAAAGTTTTTATAACAATCCGGAGGGAAAAAATGTATTTGTTCGAAAGACTTCGCCGAAACTCGAGAAAATCCTCTCCTAGAAAGCGGACGTCTTCGTTCTCGATCACTCTGACGCGGACACACACGTGGATTTTACCTGTTTATATATAAAACTAGTTTTTGTACAAAGATCTATTGTAAATAGACACGAGCCTGGACCTTAGAGTTATAGTTATTACTGTTCGAATTTCATCCGTTACATGTTAAGCCGAGAAATGTCCGTTCGCGTAAAGATAAACCTCGATGGCATACGAAATAAAGGGAATACGTCTCATCTGTTTTACACAAACGAGCTCAGCTTGTTCGTTCCATTTGACCCTTCATGCTCTCCTCTCCATTAAGATCGAAACAACGTGCAGGGAGGTGAAATTCCCATTGTACGTGCAACGAATTTATTTCCCACGTTTGTGTCGTGTTTCTCTCTATTTCGAACGTTGAAAGAAATTACACTCGAACGTTACGTAACAGATCCGATGCATGTCTATCAATTTGTCTGTCATTCAATTACATCAAGTATACTTTACTTATTTCATCACGTTATATTTTGTCTACGTATAAAAAGAGTTGTTTTTCTTCTCTCCGCGACGAGTATTTATTTTTACGAGCCACTTGATACTACTTTAGAAGAAGAGAGAGTATGTGATCGTACCATGAAATGCAATTTTGCTTTATTTGCATTTTTGTCTCGAAGAATTACAGAAAACGGAAGCATTTAATAATGGAAAATGCAAACATTTAATCGGTATGCCGAGACGCGTCGACGTCACGGTAAGGAGCGGCGATATATATATTTCGCAAAAAGAAAATTGCCACGAGGCGAGACATATCGCGCCATTTCCTCGAGATAAACGCGCAGCGAGATGGCTAAAGTGCTTTAAGGAAAACAGATCGTCGCGCCTCTCCATTAGCTTCGAAGAGAGCTGCAAAAGCGCCCGTGACAGCCAGCCGAGCATCCTATTGGACGAAGAACAGTAATTCGAGCATTTCGAGACGAAGGGACGCAGGAGGGGTGGAAATACGGGGACGAGCTCTACAGTGTTTGCATACATTGTGCATTCTCGGTCTTGCTAACAGGGACTAACCCAGGTTGCTGGGGAGTAACCTATTATTCTATGTGCCATCCGCGTGTCTCCAGGGCTGTTAAGACGACCTACTCCACTCCCTTAACGCTGTCGCAGCTATACTCCCCCGTCAGACTGTCACCCATTCCAGCTGCGAATTGCGAGACATAATTACGATTTACCCAAGCGTCATAATCGAATGATATCACAATACGTGCAGATGGAACGGTCAATAATCGCACATCGTGCCTCGTCATATCCAGTCAACTACCGCTCTGATTGAATCGTAATCAACGATCTCGTCACATTGTGACGCAAGAGAAAATTATTGGTTAAATTTTTTTTTTTTTTCACACACATACGCACAAAGTGTTTATCTCGCTATTTGATATTATATAAAATATTAATTTCCTCATTAATGCGTCAATCCATCAAGATGAAACCGATAAATAAATCTTGCAACTCGCGGACAGAAAGTATAATTCGCTCATTTATAATCGAACGCTTCTGCTTCGTAACGTGTTCGTCATCCATCGCGGAGATGAGACGTCAGGACTCCCGAGAATTTTCAATGGAGATCGTCGGTGGTAAATTGTTCGCCGTTCTTGCGCGAGGAAAACGTGTCGCTCCGCGACACGCTAAGTTTGAGAAGTAATCGAGCCGCGAGGCAGTCGAATACGCTCAATTAGCCGAAATCATTTCCGCCGGTGAGTCCGACACGATAATCCGACGAAACGATTCCACGGTTACCTGGTCGACTTCATTCCCTCGTTGCCGAAGATTTTCATCGATTTAGTTTAAAATAGGAAAAGATAGGTATGCAAAAGTTCGAAGATTTTATTAATAGAGGATCATCAAGTTCGCTGGTTGTTTGCCTCAATCCGGAAAAGAAACAGCCTGCATCGGCTTTGAATAACAATAAAGAAAGTGCGAAGACAAGTTTTAACAATGTGCGTCTTTGTTGTGAATATATGAAAGACATAGAGTGTCTGAAAAATTTTGACAAAGTCAAAGTGTGTAGATAGATTGGAAATAATGCAAATTTTGCAAAATGGTAAGTGTTTTTAGATTGACTCAATCTATTTTTTACACTGTGTCAAAAGTTTTTAGACACTCTGTACATGTATATATATTCATAGGTGTATATATATGTAAATTAGATATCACAAACATAAAAAAGATCGCAGAGCGGAAAGAACAGACTCTGTACGCGAAAACTCAGGAGTTCCACTTTCCGTATTGACCCAAAATTGCTGGGATCACCACTCTGGGATTGGTTTGCCCAAAAAGAGCAGCATCTTTCCCATGTACTTTTCGCAGGCGTATGTTTAAAACAGTATCATTTTGCTGATCGCTTTGAAAAAACTTAACTGGTTTCGGGAGACTACAAACGCGGAGCTTATCGACTCCGCGCTCGGTCGCCGAAAATAACGACTTCTCGTTGTGCACGAAGAAGGAAAAGTGACTTTTCTAGTAGTATGGAAATGCGACAAGTTTCTTCACATACACGTGCCGTGGTATAGAACGACTCAAAACACTGAATATCGAGAGAAGTGTATATAGTTGTCTAATAATTCATGAGAGTTCACGTGCTATGATCGTGGCATTGCGGAACGAGACCTGTAGTTAAGGGCCGTTCATTACATCCATCTAAAACGAGATATAATGTCCTCTATCGATTCAAATAAAACGGTCGTAATCTTTGATTATGCTTTTTGCGAGCAATACTTGTTTTACGTTCTCTTTACTTGTTAATTGGAAAAAGGTATAAAGCAGTCTTTACAATCGTTTGTATATTTGAATACAAGCAGTACGACAAAAAGATTAAAAAATGAGGTATATATCGAGTAACAATCGCGACCGACTAATTTGCAAAGAATAAAACGAGCGTCATCACGTAATGAAACACAAGAGAAAGAGAAGTTGCTTTGAGAACGTTGTAATTCTCTGCTGTCATACACTTAGCTTTGTCGTTGGTGGCACTATTCGTCAAGCTAATGACGTACGCTCAACGAGTGCGACAAAATTACGTTTGGAACTTAACGTAGCGCAACATTGGCTTTGTGTTAACGCGCGCTAATGAGCGTGAGCGCAATTCTCTGCTGACTCCGCGATAGACGACAAAGCGAGATTTAATATCTTACAAACCAGAGATCAGAAAGACGTGCAGCAAGAATATAAATATTAGCAAAAAAATTCATGCGCGTGTGATGTACGATAAGATCTGAATTACACTCAACACGTCCGAGAATCGACTTATTTCTTTTCGTGCGCGTACTCAGGATGATTGATAAATGTTCGAAACGGCGCGTTGACATTTGTTTTTCTGAAAGATAAAATTTTTTTTATCAGCAATGTGATACTACTGTCGCTATCTATGCGTTGGACATTTAACAACCGTCACGTTCGATTCAATTCGAGAACTGACTCTCTTCTTCAGTAAAACTTTAATTAAATGACATTAAATTTTTCAGCTTATACAACTCTTTTAATAATACTAATGTGTGTAATATTAAATTGAAGATCTCTGTTTATTAAAAATCTAGCACAATGGAAGAGATTAAAATTGAAGTCCACGTATTTCGCCTCTGTACGTTTATAGTTAAACCGTGACCTAAGTGCAGAAAGCACGAAGCTATAGGTTGCTTACATTATTCATTGACCGTCGATTATCTCAGCGTGCCGCAATCATTAACGAAGCTAATCGTCAGTCAGAGTTCGATTTCCCGAGCGCCACGTAAATAATTATAGACCGATCGCAATAGTAAAGTGACGGATATTTGCTGAACATTTCCATACAGTACATCGTAAATGTTTCAAAGAGGAAATCGATTCTCGCGAATACATCGCGCGAACATTGCGTTCTAATAATCTTTAATATTTTTTTATTATTGTACAATTTCGATAAACGTATACGTCAGATCTTATTATCAAATTTTGTATTGTCGTACTAACGCGATTGGTTAACAAGCTAAATATGAAAAATAAGAACGCGGTTGATTTATTGAAATCAATCTCATTGGAATTCACAAGCAATTTGTGATTATGTTCAATCAGTTGTATACTTTAATACTTGAAGCGCACATATAAACAAAATCCACTATGTAATATATTGAGAAACATAAACTTTGATCTCGCGGAACGTTATTGCCGCCTTGATTCTCAAAGCAATAAATTTCTTCTAGTATTCTTGGCAGTCAGCCTGACTAGGATTTAAGGGATATAATCCCGTGACCCGGATTTCAAACCGCGATATCTGCGCTCAGAATCAACGCTGTGCACACCGAAGAACATATCAGGCGAAATGCAAACTTGTATTTCTCGACGAAATTATTATTTAAAGATAAGATTTTTCCACAATACACGAATCGCGATTGGACGTCGTTTTTAGCACGAGATCTCGCTTTTTTACGAGCAATCACTTTTTTACGATTCATCTCGACGCTATCGTTATCTCGAACTCATCCTAAATGTAGTACCGACACTTGAACAGTTGATGATCTCTTTTTTTCTTCCGTCCTCACCTCTTGCGTTCTGGGATGAACGGAAGCCATGATCGAAGTTATGGTAAACTGTCGGGAACGCGGGAGGAATCATCCGGAAAGACTAACGTCGGAAAATCCTAGGCGACAAAAATGCAAGTCAAACGCGAGAGAAAAAAACAGGGGACGGGTTTAGGTGGCGGAAGAAGCCCGGACTATCGTTGGCACGACGTCGGTAAGGAAAGTTTAGATTGAAGTTTCCGCGCGAACGAAAAGTTAAGCACTGTCATTCGCATCGTAGCAATCTGCGGTAACAACGGGGCGAACGTCGTTTCGCGGCCGTAATCCGCCATGTACATGTAGAGCGCGTACACACGTAGAGGAAGAGAGAGAGAGAGAGAGAGAGAAAGCTCTCTATACCTTTAAGCGAACCCGTCACCGCTCTCGCTCGATACGGATTTACATTTTGTCAAGTGCTACGCCGCGTCGTGACGAGATGGTAAATGAGGCGGGGATAAATTTCTCCGGTAACGTCAAAGTGTAGAACTTTGGCTGTCTCCGAATACTTCGGGGTCTCCCTTTCTTCTCGCTCTCAAGCGCGGACGATGATTTCTCGGGATCTAAAGCTGACAATTTGTGAAGTTCTTCGAGCACAGGCGTAAGCAAGTATGTCGCTGTTAAGAGAGGAACAGATCCTCTCCTATTTTACGCAATACCCAGGGATTGGTAAAGTTTTATTGGCGCTTCACGAGAATGTGATAATTTTGGGGATCATTGAGTGAGGAAGTTTTACGGATATATATATGTATATATATCTATATACATGAGTTCGAATTCCATTTTCACTTGGTCTGCATGCAAACCAAGATGAAACATATTGCGGCAAGACGAAGTCTTGAAAATGTGTTGCTTCAGAATTTCTTTTTTTTTTATGACAGTTTTTAACTTCCATCACAGAATTCTGCAATATGTATCGTGAAAATGTAACACACGATATTCTGAATTTATTTATTTTGTGTGCCAACGCATTACTCTCTAACACTTTACAAACATTTTCAAAGAAAATTAATCGAGAGACAGACTCTTGACGATTCAAGAGCCGAAGTTCAGAGGTTTGATCAATTTCGATACAGATGCCCCGTTGCTGATTCGCTCTTTCTGATAATACGTGTCCTGCGTACGACTTTTGACACAAGTAAGATGCAGTTTGAGCAAACAAGTCACGTAACGTACCATCCCGTTAATCGCCCGTTGCAATCGATATATTTTCTTACCGATTACAACAAGAGCGTTTTTTTCCCACTTTTGGCAAATTACGTGACGGGACTGACGATCGTTCTTGAAATTGAATCTATCGCAGACCTTCGTACGATGCATCTGAGACGCGATGCACGGTGTAAACGGTTCACTGTGTCACGCTGTAGTTCCGTGTAACTGTTCCACCACAGCGGAGACTAAGGCGAATATACCAGTTCCTATTCTAGTTTTATTTCCCCTGAAAGATGGAAAAGTAGCAGACTCGCGATATGTACAGCCGCGCTTAATGCGCGACTATACTGATTATATCCGCATCGATTTGCGTGTCTGAATGTATTATAGATCGCGGGCGACGTTTCTCCTTGAAATGCGTGTTGAATTCGTGGAACTGACATTGCGAACAATGTTGATCTACATCGTCTGCGCTGACAATTCGCGGCCGATTCTTACCGAGAATCGTTTGTATAATATTTAGAGCTCGATCGCAAAGTTCGTTAGCGTGAGGATAGCGCTTCGACGTTGGCTTTCAGCAAACCACAGGTGATTAAAGAGGCTACATCGAAGTAATTTGTATGCATTGAGTTAAATAATTTATACCCGCTATAACGGATTGCGCTGAAATGCTTGGCGCGAGAGGCACGTTGTTGCTTGATTAC
The DNA here is from genome assembly GCA_014825475.1 of Pseudomyrmex flavicornis. NCBI lineage: Eukaryota > Metazoa > Arthropoda > Insecta > Hymenoptera > Formicidae > Pseudomyrmex > Pseudomyrmex flavicornis. The sequence continues at coordinate 22,392 of QVNW01002608.1, forward strand.
GCTGCAGCCGACGTATCTCATCATGGGGTTGAATATGTTCGAGCAACCATCCAGAAAGTAGTTTAAGCCAAAGTAAAGCCCTTGCGTTCACACACCTCCTGATCTAGAGTTTCACAAACTCATTTGTCGTCGACACGTTTGCCACGTATCAGTCAGCAATAAATAATTATTCCGCAAAGAGAGAGATCGATCGTGTTATATGCGAGAGAATCGGCGACAAAATTGCGTCAAATCAATCTTGAAAATTGGATCGAAAACAACCGCGGCGCCGGTGCGAACCGCATAAAATCTCCGGCGCGCCATTGCATATTTATATCCCCGGGTCATTTAAATGCGAGGAAATGCGCGTCGACCTTTCCCGTCGAATGGTAACGCCGTGAACATCGGAGGTGCAGCGCGCTCCGCCTCCTTCGCGTAGCGACGGAAATCCACGGAAAGAGAGGAAAAAAGTAAAAAAATAAAAATAAAAATAAAAAAATAAAAAAATAAAAAAGAATCGCGTCGGAGCAAGAATGAGACGGAGAAGTCTAGCGAAAATTCAACGAACTTTCGTGTGACGAGGCATAAAAGAGAGAGAGTAGAAAGCGATACGAACTTTCGAAGCTCTCATCGCGAGCAAAGTTGAAGTGATGCCCGATAGACGCCGAGGCGGGCACGAGGGAAAGACGAAGTACGAAAGTGTACTTGCCGAAGGGATGTCGGAGGGATTTTATTGCCCGTCGACATTGTTGTCGCGAGAAGAGAGACATAATCGGACGCGGGCATAAATTTTAATAACCTCTTTTTCTCCGGCGTTGCAATAAAATCCCGATCGCGACGAATAAAAAAAAGATGATCACGCCACGCGACCAGGCCACGTGGAGATCAGTCGCGGATAAAAGAGAAACAGGCACAAAAGAAAAAGTGGAAGAGATGTTATCCGAGTAAATTTGTAGCGCTCGCGCGTACAACGCGCTCTCGTTCTTCTTCTCTCAGAGAGGGCGACATAACGATGCATTAATTCTCGTAACGAAACGGGTAAAACGAAGTCGCGCGTCGTGAACGGCACACACGTGAACGTAGGGAAAGATCGCGAACGGGAAAACGCGACAGCGACGACACGCGCGAACGTCGAAATTAGAACGCCTCGAACGCGAGCGTGTCTAGTCTTCCGAAGAACAATTTTCCAAGAGCACGGCGTGTTGTTACGTCACTGCGAGCACGAGGTAGTAAATAGCATTAGCAAGTCAACTAGCGCTTTGCTCCCCGGGCACTTACTTCTTGAGATTCGAGTTAATTTATACAAGTGGCGCGCTGCAATGCAGTTATACAGTTACGAACGAAGGGGAGAACGTTACAGTTAGTTTTAGTTTCGGTCCAACTGTCGTCTTATACGCGAGAGGAAAGAGGGTGAAGAAAGTCTGGAAGAAGAAGGCGCGCCGGGAGCGCACACGAGCGAGGCGACGAACGTCGAAGATAGACGGGCGCCCATCGTCCGAAATGGTCACTCTAGCAGCACGATCAATCGCGAAGCATGAGGGATTTTATCGCTATTTTATTAGCCGAGTTCTTCCGATTTAATACCGATTTTTAAGATAGTTTTTTCCGCAAGCAGTTTCCGCACGTCGAAGCAAAACGACGGAACAGTAGTTCTAAACCGTTACGACACCGGCGATAATGCTGAATAAATCACGTTTAAATCGGGCGTTTTGAGAGGAACTGTCGTGACTTCGATTTAACGGCTCGCACGATGACGAGACGCGGCGATATATCGCCGCTGTGGCAGATACATACGTATGAAACGCATAAATTTCCGACAAAAGTAATATCTAAATCGGTTAGTGGAAACCGTGCGATATGGCGAGAGATATCCAGAATCCGGGAGTTTTATTCCATTTTTCAAATCCGATAGGATAAAAAAAAAAACGTCGTAAACATCGCGTCAGCGTTTCAATCAAATTGTCGCAATAGGAAAAAAGTGAAATCCGGTAGCTTGACATGGTGGGAGCTTGACTCGGACGTCTCGCCGGTTATCTAGATGTCCTAATGCGTTTATCTGCGTCGGGCGCGAGGAGGAAGCCAACCCTGAATTTTAGGTGCGATCGAAACCCTATAAACGACAAGGGGATGTCTATTGTTATCAGACGGAGGGACTTCCTACGGGTGAAACGAAATAACGCGGAAAACTCGAGAGTCACTTAAATCGAGACTTGGCCGTCGATTCCACCGAGGTCTTCGGTAATGACATTATTAATCAATGATCGATATTGCCATTTATACGAACGCATTTCAGATCTCGCCACTTTGCGGAGAGATCGCGAGCGATTATTATCGGACACGTTTCAACATATAACTAGTTTTTACCTCTTGTCATGTTTTAGTGCCGCTGTCAGAGTTTTTATCTGGCCGGTAAATCACACACGCGATACAGAATCTTTTTATCACATTTTGCAAACGTCTTTTTGCATACTTTTTTGCTTTTTATCGCCAATCCTTTCTCTTCTCACAATTCTCTCGTGTACTTTTTCTCGTATTTTCAAGCGACCGAATGCTATTTGCAAGCTGAATTTTTCACGGCCTCAGATTTTTGTTGAGATCTTAAGAATTATTTAATGCCAACACATTGCATCGCACACGCGAGCAGAGTTATGTGGGTGTAAAGTGAGAGTCGGAAGTATAGATAACAGGAATCTACCTGCGCTACAGATAAGGCTACTTTTCGTAAAATTGTAATCGCACAACTCGGCGCGCAGCCGTAGGAGCAACCATTCATTCGGACCGTAGTCGAGCATTACTGGCGCTACTATTATTGCTCTCTAAAGAACGAATGTCTTCATTTCGACATCGTCTGCACAATACGTCAGGCGATTCATGATTAATGGTGTTTTGATTATAGTCTATTGCGCATTCTTCTAATCTATATTTAACACATATTTTTTACGTTTTGCATTTTTATTCGTATTCTTAAGCACGTCCTTGAAAACGCGACTTGTACATTTGACACGCAAAGACTCCGGCATCTATATTTTCGATATTGTTGAAGTACATCGTAAAAAGCCAATTTTAAACTTCAATATCTTGTATATCGAAACCTTGAATCTCTAATCGAGGTATTATCTCAAAACAACATATCGCAGCACAATACGTAATTTTTGTCTTCCTAAAATAAACGAAATATGACACTTTTAGATTAATTCGCGAAACTGACAAGATAAAAGTGGTCTGGGCGTGCGTTTTGTCACGAAATATATTACACATGTAATACTGGGGGAGTAATAAGGAACGGTCAGTCCTTGCGCGCGGTGGCTAACTCCCTTATAAATGACCAGACGCTATCAGACGAAAGATCGCACTGGCAGAAGTTAAAAGTTTGGACGTCCCGCTGATAACCTAATGAGATATTTACTGGTATTTGTGCAAACGTACGATATCACTCGATATCACGATCAAACACAGTGTGAAAACAAAAATATAAATGCAAATGACACGCGCGCACATGTTTAGAGAGATCAAGATGGAAAGATCTATCGCGGAACATTTTCTTCAAAAGTAACGTAATTAAATATGTTTACGTTGCTGCGCATTACTGCGCAAAATATATGTACACGTTTATTATACACGCGGATACTTCATAGACGGCGGCAAAGTCATTACGTTATATTAATAGCATATTATAATTTAATTACCTCATATCGCTCTCGGCGTTGTGTGTTAACAATTTTCAGCAACTGCGAATACACTTCAGAGTCTATTTAATTTATTAAAGTAACGCGCACATATGTATACGCGTACGGTTAGATGTGCCGAATCATAGGAATGTGACTGACATCGCGGAGATAGCACGTCAACGACTCAAGAATTACTTACATTAATAAATAAACTTACTGTACAGTTTTACTTCGCGATGCACTTTCGCTCGTGCTACTTCTACGTCGCGATGAAGGCGACTTTCATTCTCCGCGCGAGAGAGATAACGCGGATGCAGAAAACACAAGTGAAATTGAGAGAAAAGGAACGGAAATTGGGAACAAAAAAAAAAATCGACAAAAAAAGGAGAGTAATACCACGGAAGTTGAGCGCGTAAAGGAAAAGGAAGCTAACGTTACTGTGAAAAGTAATTGGACTCTCATCTCTCTCTCTCTCTCTCTCTCTCTCTCTCTCTTTCTCTTTTCTTCGCGCTACTATAAAGGACGGCTTGCTCGTCTATTGGTGATCGAATTAGCCCATGAGAAACGTGAGCTACCAGACAAGAAAAAAAAACAACATTAATTTCTTATTCACAACGCGACAATACGTACGCGTGTATTATTACCACTTTACTTATTTTAAGAACAACTAAAAGTGGAAACGTGGTTGAAAAGTCGAGTCGAGAGACGATAGAAATTCTTCGATAATATGTATGCTGTGCTACATTTTCTTTTATTTTTAGGAAAGAGAGAATGCCGGTTTTATCGACGGAGAGAATGGATTGCCGAGAAAATACGTGTAGGATAACTACGCGGCATCGATCGCTTCTTATCGTCTTCAAAATCAGAGTCTAAGAAGCATGAGAACACATAGAAAAGGCAAGGCACGCGATAATTCCCTTTTTCCGAAATTTGTTATTCAAGCTCGAAAAAGAGAGAGAGAGAGAGAAAGAATGAGAGCTCGCGTAGAATATAATGGTTTTATATTTCTTTCTCTTTCACGATTTTGTGTAAAGTTCCAATTCGTTCTTCCGCATTGAATTCGTCATCTTCGTAATGTCTGTGTGAGAAGAGAAAGCAAACATAGAGAGGAAAACCGCGTTAACATACGTATTCATGGAGATATTTAAAGAGTTATATCCGCAAACATTTCAAAAACGCTTTTATACGGTATTGGGCTACAAAGTTTGAAATGACTCTTTTTCGCGCTCACGTATATATATATATATATATATATATCGTAGATTGACATAGCGGATGATATTTTTCAGAGATTAATCCTCGAATGCCGCGCGGTATGATGCATTTTCGTGGATGAATGTCTGCGGGAAACACTTTCGCAGCTCGAAGCAAACAAACGAGCGCTCACATCCGGTCTTTCTTGTGTAGCGATCTGGATTTAAATCGCGGGAACCATATTTTTAAAAAGTATGCCGCTTTTACTTCTGCCGCCCGAGAATGCATATGAAATACTGATGGGGGAACCAGCTCGGGAAACATTTTCCGGAAAAATTTTTTCCCGATACAGTTTTGGACGAATACAACAGCTTATCTTTCTGCGTTTGCCAAAAAATTATCACCTTCATACTTTATTTTTACGCGAGCACTGACTGCGCGGCGAACTTCTTTCTTTGATAAAAAAGCGCGATCTCTGAACACAAGCCCGGAAGAGATTATTACTCACACACTATGAATACAGTTACTTATAAACCATATGTCCGCTGTACATGTAACGTGAATTACATGTCGTGCAACGCACAGTAAAGAAAATTTCATAGTTACATCTCACAAAAGTAGTATCAGTCATTATTTGGCCAGACTCGAAGTTTCTATGATGCGACGTAACATATCTGTTATAAATATCTATGTCACACATTTTTTGTGCGATGTATATGTTTAACATTTTATATATTCACACGTGCGCGGCTGAAATATGTGATCATGGCATAAAATGCGAAATATTTATGTGGCAGATATTACTTCGAAAAAATAAATAATTTTCTTTTGACAAAAAATTCGCATTTTCATCTTGTAAAAAAACAATGAGTTTTAACTTTAATAGAAAAAAAATGTAATGTAACATAAATAATTATATATATATTGCAGTTTACATTTTTATTAAATCATACTGATTTATAAACTAAATTAGTGTAACTTTTACTGTTACTTTTTTAGTATGTAACAAACTGAGTAGTATATCTCGAGATACGCGATTTCTTCTGCCGTTGTAAAGTGCGGTTTGCAATTAATTACACAGATTGAGCCCTTGTCGTCTTGGTCAGGTATTGAATCGGGGTATTACGACGATTAACCTCGACTGAAGCTAAGTTATAGGTGGCCTATGAGCTATTATAGGGCTTTCCGAACACCCGTGACGCCGAATCGAAATCCTGTTACGTGTATCGAGCGATATACGTGGCCGATGTTATCAAGAATTATCACGCGTTTCAACTTTATACGAAGATTTACGCAGAATGTTTTTCCCGCGCGCCTCGGCGCAAACAAAAAGCAAAATTAACGATGGTACAGCGACATACGCATCGCCCCGCTATATAAAAATTACAATATTGCCTTCCTATGTCTGCAGCCCGACTGAAAAATATTTCCCGTCTCTTTTTTGCGATAATACCGCGCTTGTGCATTAAGCAGAACGTAATAACGATGTAAAACGCATATTTTTTTTTCGCTAGAAAATGGAGAATGCAATATTTCTGATAAACGCTCATAATTAAGCTTTTCTAACGCATAAATCGGATCACACACAAATCGGATATTGTATGAATAATTTTTCCATCATACCACATATGTGCACTACCATTGAGCTAAATATTCCAAATAAAAAATCACGTGCAACATCACAATGCAAAACCACTACGTTTTTCGAACGCGTAATCACACCGCAACACACGATACGGTGATTTAAAAAATATCGATAGAGTTTTTTTATATTCTACAAGCGTCGTATATATATGTGTGTTATATTATATATCTGAAGCAAAATGTTTCAATAAAATTTTCCGCAGATTATTTCATGCAGCGATAAATATTATTTTAATTAAATCTCTTGCTGCGTAATATTTTTTTACGCGCGATCGCACAGCTTGTTACTTTTGGCCCGTTAACACTTTGCAATTTGCCATCGGCAACTGTAGCGTCGTCACACTTAAATGAATATTGCGGTCATAAAATCAATATACTTACGTGATGATTGAATTTTTTAATCAGAATTACACTATTTGTGACTGTCTGAGAAATTAGAAACAAATTAAAAAGTCGAAATTTATTATCGATAAAGAGAAAAGAGTGAAATTTGCAAACCAAAAATCTTGCAATGCTTCAACTGCAATAGTTGCGTTGTTATATCAGTATTTATTAATTTAGTTTGCTCGCGGCATCAGACGGCGTAAATGAATTTAATGAGGGTCGCGGTTTGTGGTGCGCGGAATGTTAACGAAAATGAGAAACACAAAGGGAAACGTAAAAGTAAGTAATAACAGATGGTGGAATATTTCGAAGAAAGAAAATGTGAGAGCTGTTACTCGCAGTTTACGGAATGCAGGCCCGTCGAAACTTGAGAGTCGTCCATTACTTTGTATGCCGGACGAGAGCCAGTGGATGGACGAGAAACAGATAACACAAAAGAGATTCCTGAATTAGGGAAAACTGTAGGAGTCCGATTACCATCCTCCAATTTACTCTATCTCGGTTCTACATCCGCGGACGCTCTCCCCCTTTCACACACATACACATATACATGTATAGATCCGAATCGACGCCAGCTGCCGAATGCTGCGATCATCACACACGCGCGAGCGTGCATATAACACGTTCACATTCAACAGCGTAATTGGAAGCTTAGTCGGTGCAATGTGTGTCCCCTTCAGTAAGGCTCTGGGTATACATAATAATTTAATCCGGAGTTCGCGCGAGGCAAATGCGAAAATGCGAAGGTGGCCGGAAGAGAAACAAGCGGGCTATCCGCTTAGCGGGAAGTGCTTACGCGAAATCCGACTTTTCATCAATTTCCCGACCCTTCACCCTTCAATAGGTACTTTCAGCTTGCGCGGAAGCCGCCAGACGATCTGTCGATCTGATTATCGAGAAAAATACGGTCAATTCGCGATGTTCTTCACCAAGAAAGCTCGCACGTACGCGCATTGCGAAAAGCGTCTTTCTTCGTGATTTCTTTCAATGTTTCGCACAATGTACGTCGAAGAAAGCGTGAGCGGATTAGATTGAAGTGTGGCAAAGTGTGGCTTGCTAAATAATCGATTTTATTTATCGCACTCTCTGACGAATCTTCAAAAATATCTCTCAGTTTAAAACGCGTCAAATGTCTGAAATCGTTCTCATGACAAACAGTATTTTCAGATCTTTCTACAATTTTAAAGACAATGCTGTCTGTCAAAGCTTGACGTATTTGGGTTGTTTCCTTAAGTGCTAATTTCGATTCTCGGCTTTATCAAACTCGCAAGTTTGATAATAAAGCAAATATTCTAGAACAAAAATAAGCTACTTCTGACTCCTTTATGGATTGTCCTCCGTTCTCTGTTGCTCAAAATTATATATGACAGATTTCGCGTTTCATGCTGCTTGAGCACAAAGCAAATCTTTAAGTCAAGTTTCACCCCAGAGCGATACAATGCGACCGAGAAGCCATCTTCGTGGAACCAGCGCGTTGCTGCACATTAAGACCTGTCGCAAACTACCCAGAGAACCGTTTCTCAATCTCATCTCTCGCGCGCTACTTCCCCGTCCAGCTTTTGGTACGTAAAGTTCATAACGCTGCGCTGTGAGCTGAATGAAGTTTTGACAAATACTAGAAGCGACGTCGATTTCAATGACCTGACGCATTCAACCGCCGCTGTGCGAGTTAATCCAGAGATCTACTCACAAAATACATTTCTGTATGAGTTTTCTAAAGAGCGACAAACTTTATAATGTACAGAATGGGCAGTGCATGCGCGTGTTTTTTTTTTCTCATCGTACGAGTGACAAAAAACATCCCGGCATTGGCGATTTCAGGTCGAAGCTTCTAGCGATGATGGACCGACGCGGACACACCGACGCGACGGTGGGAGCCCATTTTTCCGGAACATTCACGACAATCCTCGTCGACACGCAGCACGCTCTCATCCTGAATTACGGCGACACTAAACCGTGCAGCGCACGCGAGAACCTCCCTTATCGTCAGGAGCAACATCCGCGATTATCAAGCCGACGAGCCTTCGTCGGGGATTACCCCCTCTACCGAGATTTATCGACCCTACTTCCACTCGGCCACCCTCGGAAAAGGGTCAAGAGACCGTTTCGTCCGTTCCTTCCTCTTTTCCTCGACCTTCCGTGTCTGTTCTGTCCACTGTCCCATTCCGAAATTATCCCTCTGCTCCTTGTTTTTTTTTCTCTCAGTCACTTTTGTTGGTCTTCCGTTCGGTCGATGGGGAAAAAAGATTTATGCTACGATTTTTTTTTTGTAAGATTGACCATGTCCATGTTCCCTCCCTCTTATCGAGAGACGAGTTTCCGAATTGTAAAAATATTTTGCGGAATCGGAATAAATATTACTTGATTATTAATCTCATATACATATATATCGCGAATGCCTTATTTAAGGAGAGAGAGAGTGTGAGAGAGGAGGGCAAAGAATAGGCACTCCACGTCGCACACGCGATACAGGCACTTCGGTAAAAATAGCAGGCAGATAAGGGTGACAGACACGAGAGACCTATTCTAAAATGTTTTATGTAAAAGGGAGAGAAGTCGTAGCTCACGCGAAAAGAACACCGCCAAAATGAAAGCCATTTTGGCATAATATGTCCGTTCTCGTCGCGAAGTTGATGATTGGGATAACGCAATCTTATCTCTTCCCAGCGCAAAACACGTTCCGTAAAAAAAAGCGAGTATCGTCTTCGTATCAAATGCAGGTCACAATAACACATCGGATATTTTTCGATGCAATTTTCCAGTGTGTATTTGTTTAACAATAAGATATCGCTATCTCTGTGGAAACCTGTTTTATCAATGTAACAAAACAACAAAAATATAAAACAGTGCTAAACTTTGTATTTTATTCTGCACCTGCGTGTGACATAAATCGAAGTAAAATACGTTCACTGGTTTCCAGTTACGCCAGTAACAAATTCGAATAACGTATCAAGATGTTTTCCAGGTACAAAAATTTCAACTGTAATTCTTTTGCCTTCTTTCTCTTCTTCTGCTTTCGAAAAAGTAAGGCAATATATTTCTTCACATATAGTGCGAAGAATTAGAATCGCAGTTGCGAATTAAAATGACGATTTGATATGATAAAGTGCGTACGACGATAATTGTTTAAGACGGTGCAGTCGCGCGTCGTATTTCCAGAAATAATAAATTTGTTATTCTTTCACTGATTCTTGTCGAGCATAATTGGTTAGGTCCGTTGACGTCTGAGAAACGCGTTCAATCTCACTTACAATTACTTAAGATCTTATCGCTACAATGTGCATCTAACTACATCTAGCTCGTCTACGACGTCGCTAATCTTTTATATCAGTCTCGTCTGTTGTTCGTATTAACGTGAAGAATTATTTTTTATATTTAAAAATGTAAATATTTAATAATTTGTTATATTTTAAAAATCACAGACAAAATATCGTAGCTATTTGAGAAAACTCTATTGGAAAATTTTTTAAATTCTGTTGCGATATTAGTTCGTTCTTAAATTACTCTGGTTTTTTGTTATATTTTCAATATCGATACACGTTTTGAGACAACGGATCTATATAAAGATATCAATGTGCGCTTTAAAACAACAATGGACAGCCATTTTAGGTAAAATTTGTCTCGCGCTATTGTGCATCTGTGACTGAACCATCTGAAATAGCTGATTCAATTGTCTTGCGCTTGATGAAGATAATGATTATTGAATGGCTGCTGCCGTTATATCTATAATAAGAACGTACCATCTTTTTGTTTGATTTATCATTAACGGATAGTTCCACAAATTCTAGTTTTGAACTTCACCGCGTGCATTTTTTTTTTTGCCGAGTACGGATTAATAGCAACGGTCAGCGCGCAGCGATAAAAATATATTTGCCGCGCGAAAAACACGAAGGCGCGTTCTGGCCAGCTCACCATTGAGGTCATAAAATGGAGATAAAATCGCAATATGGACGATTAACTCGCCGTCATCGGCACCTACCGTTAATTATCACTATTACAGCAGCAGCAGTTTTTTTTATGACGCCCCGTTAGAAGTGAGTTAAAGCGCGACTTAATCACGAGCGCTACGCGATATTCATAAACATGTAAATTACGTCAATTCTTTTCACATGTAATTTACGGTCGAACAAAAGGTAATTACGCGATGTTTTCTTGATAGACAATGTACAACAAAAGAGCGAGCTGAATGAGGGAAAAGCATATGCAAGAAAGCCGAAAAGGTTGGGACGGATAACGGTGGAAAAGTAAAGAGAGAGAGAAGAGAGTCGTTTCTCGACGCACACACGAGAAGGCGGAGTGGAAAAGCCGGCTAAAATTCGAGAGAGATGGCACGAGTACGTGGAACGAGGAATGCAAATGGACAATAAACCGCCCTTCTCGTCCACCGTCTACCGACGGTATATCACCGGTGACACCCGTACTTTTAGTTTATGCCGCATGCATAAGCGGCGCTTCGCATCAGGAGCGCAACGTCCGTGGCGATTCTTGTTCCCGGAGGAATCCCGAGGATCCCGGCCTAGTTTTATCCCGCTCGTCCCTTTTTACGTCGCTCTCGACGGGATTAAAGAGATCTCTCTCTCTCTCTCTCTCCTTTCTCTTCCTTCCGCGTCCCAAACCTGCTCCGTCTCTATCCATTCCGGACGAATGTAGGCGAATTCTCTTAGAATTTTCGTCAAGCCGGAAAGTCGATAATTCACCCACCACGCCTGTCCGCGGAAAACTTCGAATTCGTCCCACGATTTATTATGTCATAAATTTCGTATACGCTATCTTCGCGGTTTACGAGTGAATGAAAAATGCTCGAACGGACGTGCGATTACGTAACGCGGAATTAGGTGAGTAAATAACGCAAGCGTCTGCTCTTTTTTTTTTTTTTTTTTTTTTTTTTTAACGATGTGCGTTGTACTGATATTTATCGTCCGGCGGATTCTGACTCGTGAGTGATAAACTAATTACCAACGCCATTCGGTAGAACGAAGAACAAATGGCCGCGCTGTACGATCACTCTCTATACATTTCCCGGCTGGTCTTAACATAAATATCGCGAATAAAACTGTGCGAACACGCTAGAATCATGCATTTATACACGCCACGCTAACGGCGTAGATGTATCTTTATTTTCTTGCGCATGAATGATGACTAGTGTAATGACGCACGCGGAGAGTAGACAATAATACGTAAATTACTAGCGTACAAATATGTCTGCTATACTCCGCAATTACGTAGTAAGTCATATCGCGAGTAAATATTTTTCTACCAACTTCTCGCACACGCGCAATATAATCTCGAGATATTTATTTATTTTTCCGCGATCTTTGCGCAATTTGATTTGTGTTAATCTTTGTTGTTACAAATTCAGCAAAATATATACGAAACTGTTATTTACTGACGCGAAAATACGCATATGCAGAACATTGAGAATAATTATACAAGTTCGAGACATCAATGAGAACGCGTGCCTCTGATGGTCGAGCGGCGTTATTGATAATGTCAGAAACTACTTCGTTCACTTATGGTCAAACATTCTCCTGTTGAATAATGGATAAACGGTTGCCACGCAAAACTCCGCCACGGCTCTTTTCAACCCCATCGCCATATCTATCATCCATCGCGTTTCTCGATAGAGATACGAGTTCGAACTTATGCGCTGTAGTTCCAGCATCGCGCAAATGTAAGTTTATGCGCGCCCATAAAGTGATCATAATAACTTTGACAGCAGATATAGATATCTGCTGTGATATATATATATATATTTTCTGCAAAGAGTTATCATTTCTAGTTTCAATAAATATCAAACATATTTTTTAAGTTTGCATTTCACGCATTTGTACAATCACGTTGCGTAGTTGCAAAAACAGAAAGAAAAAGAACTATCAAGAAAATTCCTGAAAACTTTTTCATATGTAAGAATCTATTCAAACTCAATCGTTGCAGAGCGTATATACGTTTTCAGTTTAATTGTTTATAATCTGGATGTAAATTCCATAAGTTAACATAGAAATTTCCGTACTTGAATTATTATCGCGATACCGCGACCGCTCGCCACAGACGGGCACGACAGGCATTAGCATACGGGAATCTGGACATCGTTAAAAAGTTTGTCACGCGTGCGCATGTTATAAAATAACCGCGACATATTTCGTCTGTGTTGTAGATCTTGATTCCCGGGCGTCCCATGAGTTAAACCACAAGGCGTGCATGTCATTTCTCGCGCAACAATTCAAGATTACGATCGAGAAGTTTCATGCGCCTCAATGAGGGAAAGTGTTGAACCGCTTTTCGAGCATAACCGCGCCAAGCAGATATTTTTCAATGACTTCCAACACACGCTAACACACGTGTATTGAAATATTACAATGATAGTGACTGACGGAGTCACCTGAGTTTTTCCGAAAACGATACGCGGAAGAAGAAAATACGCTGGGATAAATTTTCGCAAGCGTGTGGCAGCTGTGTCGTAAATTCATTTTTGAAGGTACTCGGAAGCGGGTAATATGTAGGTAGATATTGATATCCAGTGTGCCGCAGCTGAACGGGTTTTATCTTCAAAGGGATTACAGCACGAAAGAAACTCGGAGGGGCGATTACCTATCGTTGCGCGTTCCGAGAAGCAAGCCACTTGGCGAGTTAACGCGCAACGTTCTGATGGCTTAATCGTCGATAAATATATATACGAATTACTTAAGAGGAAGAAGAGCGTCCCCTAACTGCCTCAATTAAAGCGCATCCGGCGATAACTCGGTGTGAATGAGCTGCGCACGCAATTCTCGTGAAATACGTCCGCGATGCTCCAGCACGGTAGACGGAGGACAGAGCGAATAAATGTGCATCTGCAAGTGGCGCATTCGGTAGTAAGCCACGCGTAGCGGCGGTTCGCTTAATTCAACGTTCGTGGAACTGTAGGTCGATGGAAATGATGCTACCCTGGAGACTTGCGCGAGAAACAACATATCTTCCGAATAACTGTGTTAGCGGAAAATATGGAGAAATGTAAATAAGACCAAATAATAATTCTCTCTCTCTCTCTCTCTCTCTCTCTCTCTCTCTCTATTGTAATTTTATTATCCATTTTCTCATTTTGTCTACTGAAAATAACAAACTGACAAAACTGTTAGAACAAACTGACAAAAACTTTTATATCACTCGATACCTGTATTATTGAACACGCTTCTAGACGTACATTTATGCGGACGAATAAATAAAATGAATATTGTAAATTCTATAAAAAGCAATTGCAAGAATAATTTATATCTCACTTATGTATTTAAAAAGTTAGTAATAAAAGCAATATAGAGTAGATAGCGATATATCTTTGAGTTTTTCCGTGCGTATATTGATCTCGCGTCATTGATTATTAAAAGCGAACAATATATATCGGAGATCGCTAATAAACTAGGAAAAGCTTGATGCACGAAAATTGGTCACTGATTTAAATTCCGAAGGGATTATATGCTTGACGGTAATAACGCGCTGATAGCTTTCCGCGCTACTGATACTGCCGTACTTGCACGAAGAGGAACGCGAGAGGCAGAAAAAAAAAAAAAAAAAGAAGTGAATAAACCACCATGACTTCCGATGAGTCTGATCGTTGGTAGTAGAACGATGAAGTGAACGAGAATGATGAAGTATAATAGTCGCCGGTAATACAGCCAACGCACGCGAAGTAAGAACGCACTGCGAGAGAAGTGTACGCGTCTTTTTTGCAATATATAAAAAGACACGGTGTAATATCGCGCACATATTTCGCATACATTTAATCAAAAATAAGTCTCGCGCAAATTGCAGCTTCGCTTAGCGTAAGTCGGTCGCGTAAATTAAAGTCGAAATAACCGAAATCGAATGAAGAAAGTAGAATGAACAAACGCGATATTCGTCGGAAGAGAGAGAAAGTTAAAAGTGTCAATATATTAACATGTATTAAAACTACTTAGCACTTAGATTATCAGTTCTTCTGCAACAATTACACATACAATGCAGAAATGTTCCTTCCGCGACGCTTCGTAGGTATATCTGTTGTATGAGATCAGATACGAGAGAACACACGCACACACGTGCGTCGAAGCGCCGCAATTGCGACGCGCGCGAGTACGAGAAATGCAGAAATGCACGACTTCGCGGTTAATCTCTCAAGACCTTCTCTCTCGCATCTGGGCGAGCGCGATGAAAGCGCGCGGCGACCTTAGATATATATCCCGCCCGTATATAATGTTATTGTATACGTCTTCGTGGGCGGCTGTGTGCATTCATGTGCACCTGCATGCAAATATTTAATTAAAGCAGCACGCCGACGACGACAGCAGCATGTGCGCGCGGATATGTCCACGTATACGTTGCGTGCGCGAAGGGGCTGGAGATAACGATGGACGGGAGAGGGCGGATGAAATCGCGGAAACGTCAGAGGCGGGGAGAATTATCCCCGCAACTGTAAATATATGATTATGCATGAGGATCCGTGGTGCTGAGTGCACTTTCACGACCGCCATATGGGGACGTGTTGGCTGCATGCGCGTCGCGGAGAACAAACGATGAATTATAACGCTTTATCGAAACAGGAGAAAGAAAGAGAGAGAACGACTGATCGTCGATATACAAGTTCGCATTCGTGAGAAGAATTCAGAGAGCTCGCTGCCGCCGGGCGAGCGAAAATACGGACGAGCTTAGACAAACGTAAATTACCTCGCAATGGAAAACAGGGAACGCGTTCGGGTAATTTTCGATGCGCGGCAATTTGTGATTGAATCTATAACCGTATAAATACATAAATCACTGAAGAATGCATTTTTTCAAAGAACACGAAACATGAAGAATGTATCTCGCAGAATGTATATAATTTTTTTCCTGTTTCCGTTCCCAATGAAAAATTCTCCTGTTTCTTTCTTTTAAATAAATCAAGTCGATTTTCATTGCTGTTCAATAAATAACCACCGCGCGCGGGCGGTGATATGTATATCAAAGCGCAGTAGAAACGCAATTGCCACTCTCTTCATCAATTTATTATCTTTTATTACCCGCTCGCCTGAGGACGCGTTTCAAAAGGGCGCTCGATTCCATTGATATTAAGGCAAACGAGCGAGAGAGGTCTCGCGGAACTCTCGGAATTTCTCGAGGTACGCAGTCGACCGTGCCGCGCGCGGGTAGGCCTTTGAGCTCAATGCGATCATCTGCCGTTAGCATGAACACCCTCATAGTTTCTAACACGAATTGTCGGTATAATTTGCACATTGTGATAAGAAGTGCGTCAAAAAGCAAGAATTTCATATTGTCAATAGAACATCGAACTTCTCAAATCTCTTCGATGTTTCTGCGAGTGTAATTATGAAAAATCGAGGCAGATTTTAGACTGAATAATGTACTTGTGATGATCGCCATCTTATCTGCAAACATCACAAGTATCTCTCACTTTCATTATGTATTGCATCTGTTACTCGAACGAGTTTCCGAACTAACGCGATGGCGATCTATCCCGAAATCGTCTTGTAACGTGTAAGCACGAAAATTCGTTACGGAACTTTCGGTGGCTTAACATTTCGTTTCGCGGCGCCACGATAAACTCAAATAGTCTCAGCTTCGAGAGTAAGGCAGTAAAACGTGCTTCCATTTGGAGTGGATGTTCCTAACGAACAAAGTTACGAATATCTCCTTTCGTTCGAGAGTACGCAAGTGTAAGCGCATCCCGTGCGAATCGAAGAAATCTGTTATGCTCGAGGCGACGTGACGGCAATATCGACGAACATTATCGTAAAAAACAGTCGACAAAATAAAGAACGTAGACAATACGGAAAGAACGCGGAGAGACGACGGCGAGGGGATAAGATTCGCTTCAATTTGGCGGAGCGGCGGTGCCAAACGAGGGTCATCTCGTGTCGGGTCCATTTTATATGCATTTTAATTAATTCCACGCGGCGCGGAGAGGCGTCGACCTGACCCGGCCCAGTTTATGGCACCCGTCCGTATCATTCTCCATGTATTTTCCCTGCGCCACCCTTCTCCACTGCATCCGCGCCGTTTCTCCCCCACCCCCGACTCACGTTCCTACATCGTTCGCTAACCCTTATGCGCGGCTATACGTCCAGCCATTTGCGGTCTACATCTGTTTCTCTCCGTTCCTTGTCTCCTTCGCGCACTCTGATTTATGGCTCGTGCTTTTAACTGCGGTTCTCGCGGAATGGTGTTCGTGCCAACGTCGCTCGTCGCGCTTCCCCGTCGCGGTCACCAGACTCGTCCGCCAGAGCTATCTTCGCCCTCCGTCGACCACCGCGTTATCCGGGCGCTCCGCGAAACTTTTATTTCGACGTTATCATACCGAACGGCCGCAGAGCGGCACACACCGACGCGTGTAATGTATGTATATACGAGATTCGGACAACTGCAAACTTCGCGTTTATCGTTTATATCCGTCAGACGAAAATACGTTTCTCTCAATACATATCTCGTTACCGAAATGTTATACGTCGAGGATAGAGTTTGGAAATGCATGTCGATGAGAGAGAGAGAAAGAGAAAGAGAGAAAGCAGCGTCCGTGGAGGATTCAGCTCATAACTCTCGGTTTTATTAACGGCGCGTACACGTTTTAGTGCCGTTTAATTTCTCGGCGAGTTAATCTTTCGTCTCGTAACGTGCCGGCTGTGCAATCCGTCTTGTTTGTTCACGCGCCGTTCTTTGTGAACGCTCAAATGAGCTACGAGTTCACATGTATATCGATCGTATCCGTTTGAATGTAACCATCGGTAATACGCGAGGATGACCAAAGCTCATTGCGTTTGTCTTTGTCCTGTGAGATTCTTTTTTTTAATGAGTTTTAATATCGCTCGCAACGAGATTTCTATAGAAAGTTCGATTATCAACAGATAATTCCACAATTTGGCGCCTAAGTCATTAGTTTATTTTAAAAAAATGTACAAATATTGTATCCGACAATAAAATAGTACTTACGTATGACGTAACCAAACAGAGATCCGGTTTTATAGTTTTATTACGCACTTAGCACCTTAGACAATATCTCTTAGGTAAGACTCTCCAAAGTCCACCAATAAATTAGCTTTCATTACACTAGTATGATGAATAGCCTGTGTGCGTGGAGTGACTTGTCGGCGACCTAACTCGCTACGTCAAGCCTCACTATGAGAGGAAGCTAATAGCGTGTTTCGTTGAATATTCAGATCCTTCCAAGTACATACATA
Organism: Pseudomyrmex flavicornis; assembly: GCA_014825475.1. Classification (NCBI taxonomy): domain Eukaryota; kingdom Metazoa; phylum Arthropoda; class Insecta; order Hymenoptera; family Formicidae; genus Pseudomyrmex; species Pseudomyrmex flavicornis. The sequence goes on from QVNW01002608.1 coordinate 40,441, forward strand.
CCACTTCATAATTGTTCTATCGCGCCATGGACAAGCAATAACGAAACGGTCGGCGGCGTGTCTTCCAATCGCATGCTTCTCTACTTCTGTCCCCGTGCAGAATTGCTCGACTACTTGCGAATAAGTTCGCATACTTGACTGTTCAATAATTTGCTGATCTTTTCATTTTTTTTTTTTTTTACACAATAAGTCAAAGACCCGGTTGTTTCATGTTGAGAAAGTTGCGTGTCTTTCGACTAATTATTATTAAAGCATGCATTCGCTTTGCAAGTCCTGTGCGTGTTTACGTTATATAAAAAAAATATATACAGTTTTTGATACTATGTAGATTAAAATTCCATAACGCAGATTTGTTTTGTTGCACGTTGTTGAGTTGCTGATACGATACACGTGATTTACATTTGACAATTGTGAGTTAAATATAAAATAGACAATATATTGTAAATGCAACAGAATGGAATAATTAATTTTGCGTCTGCGTTTTTTTCAACACGATTTTTATCGTTCGATTAAAAGCAAATTGTGTGTCATCAGTAGAATGTAAGGAGATAAAAGAATGTTAAAAAAATCCGAACGATATTTCTTTAGGTGCGGAGAAAAATATGCTCGCTTATAAGTTCCTTCGTAAATACGTAAGCGTAACTGATGAGTATAAAACGTCGGCAAAATCTTTTTTTACAAGAGATTTTTCTGATCTTCGTTTTGTCAAGGTATCTTTGTAAACGAAGATACCTTGACAAAACGAAATTAAAGTACTCGGGGAATGTGAAGGGCAAAAGAAAGAGAGAGAGAGAGAGAGAGAGGGAGAGCTCGACAAGCGAGTTTTCAAGCGATGACTAGAATTTTAATTCGCTTTTCGCGCTCTTCTTGTTCTCTCTCACAACTCTGACATAAAGATTTACTTAAGAAAAACTTCACATAAAACTACACATAAAAAAAAAGAGATAAGTATGTAAAAAATTGAAGATAAAAAACGAAACATGTGTGTGTGTGTGTGACATATCAGCTAGAATACGAGTATATACTCAAAATTCGAACTGAAAATCGGAATAGTATCCAGAAACGATAAAACCGTCGTCTCTACTTATGCAACATTTTCTATGCAAATGATGCCCTTATGTTGCTCTTGGCTTACGTATTCGCCGGGTGTGTTCTTGACGTCGAGAGCATTACGCATCGGCGCCGTATGAGCTTTTCCTCGAATTCGAATGTGAAAGTCTCGGAGTACCGATAGATTCATGCAAATTCGATAATACCGACAAATCGTTCGATGGATAAGTTCGCAAAGCGGCTGGAAACCCCGGGACGTTGCCGGGGACTTCAGGAAACTCGAGTGCGGATTACGTAGTTCGTACGACTTATCGGAGTTTCCTCCGTTGTTCCCCCGAGTTAGTACTCCGCGGGTTATGAAGGATCGGGCTCGCAGGGCAGGCTGGCCGGACGATTAAATACAAAGTTGCAGCGAATTGTTCATCTCGGCATATTTATGATCCGGCGCGGATTTTCCGCGAGGTTTTCCAGCTTGAGATACGACAATAACGCAGCTGCGACTACTTCGCTTCAGATACGGCAGCGCCTAGTTTACATATAATGTCAGCACGCCGTAATTATACGCGGTTTCTTAATCAAGCCGCAATGCTAATAAAAATGAACGTTAGTGTCCTAAGCGCCGGCATATTTCGCTTAAGTAGTTTTAACTCTCCGCATTAAGTCGCTTTTAGTGCGACTAAGAGCATTATAATCGTTAAAAATTGTTTTCGGAAAGAACTTGGATTTTGTGATAAAAATTGCACAGTTTACGAGCGAAATACAACCAAAAATATTGCTCATCGAAGTAGAACAGAGCATGATTAATGTTTTATCGCGTCGCGCTCCACGACGGAGAAAACAATTAAAATCCTCTGACAGGATTCCGTAATTAGCGTCGCGACGCATCAGCCTTGCTGCAGTGTCTGCAAGCACGCGCTAACATCGCGCCCCTGCGACGCGCGAGTGACGAGATAATAATCAGTCACCCAAGACACCGCACGAACTCTTCAAACCTCGAGGGCGCGAGAAAAGTTAGACTCTATGAATCACGAAGCACACCCTCGACGCCTCTCAGCGAAGATCGGTCCCCTCGGCGCTTCTTCGTGGCTAAAGAGACGACGAGACCGGACCGTCTGGCTGTGCCGCCCGCGCACCGGTTATATGAGTCATTAGTCACTGTCCCCGGCAGAGGTGACTTACTTGGATTTAAAATTAATGGCGCGGGTTTTGCGATACTCGCGCGCAAGAATTTTTGCTGCACTTACATTGGCGAACGTCCGAGTGAAGCCGAGCGAGGAAGAGGGTGCGCGGGGTGAAGAGAGAAAACGGAGGATGGTGGCCATAAAGAGATGCTGAAAGAAATAGGGAAAAGACGGTGGTAGAGCCAGCTCTCCGTGAGATTGTCGGTTTACGAGGTGCGCGAGATCGGGCGAGAATAAAACTCAAGAAATTTCTATTAATCGTCTCGCGACCAACCAGTCGCGTCACCAGACGAACTCTTTATGCGTGAAACTAAAATTAACATGAAGAAGAGATATCGAAACGTCTGCAAGTGTCACAGATAAATTTTCTTTCTTTGGGAATTATTTTAGTTTCGGATATAAAGAGCTTTCCATCATCCCCAAGGTTTTACGATTCGGAATATCTATGCGATATATACAGTAAATTGGCATATCAAGATATAAGATATAAAATATTTATGGAAATTTAGTTATGGAATATTAAAAATTTAACGTAGATCGCGTTGATACAAAATATTTTTGTTGCAATAGTACGTAGTACTACTATACTAAGTACCGTTTTGAGCAGGAATAAGATTTTTCTATGTAAACATCATAATATCGCATATCGATATATATCGCATATCGATATATTGATCTCCTTTTTGTTTCTAATTGCCGATTTCAGCAATGTTAAAAAATTTGATTAACCAAACAGCCCCGATTCATCCCGATGCAACTTTATCAGCGCATTATCAGCGATACAATTTTCGCTTTACACTCGGTAATTAATGGCGAATTTGCGAGTTTGTCTTCGCGAAAAAAAATTGCGTAGTAAACAACCAATATATTTAACAACGCAAAACACTCTGCCTGTGTTTTAGTACGGTTGTAAAAAATTGCCGGTATTATGGTAAAATGAAACAAATGACACGCGCGCAACGAAACTCATTAATACAATACCGCAGCGTCTTTGTTGAAAATCCTTAAATATATTTTTTCTGTCTCGAGCATTGTGAGAGAAGCTCGGCATAAATAAAATCTGTGTGCGCCGAGTGTGCAACGTGAAAAGAGTCGGTGCATTAAAGTCCAATGCATTTAGCGTGCAGCCAACGACTGTGAATACAATCGGGTCAGTGGCGGCGCTAAACATAATTATTCTTTTCATGCATGTGGAATTTGCATTCGCACACTTAAATCAGCTAGCCGTTTCTTTAATGCGACAGAGAAAAATAGCCGCACGTGTTGTCAAAGAATTGCTCGCGGATCCGCAAGTAACGAAGGATTTCATAACTACCGCAACGCCACTGAGCAACTACGTAGATAAAATTTAACACATATAGCAGATACATGTGTGTACTTTTATTATTATTTATAAAATATATACACGTAAAATAAATAGAACTTTAATCATTCAAACAGTATTTACTTCGACTCTTCCAAATTCTTTCTTGAAATGTCTCGCACGCGTGACAGTAATTAGGAACAAGAGGAAATACCGAGTTAAAATCTCGCAGAGCCCGCGATGATCTCGCGGCATGCAAGAGCAGCTCTCGAGGCGGGAGTTAATAAACACGTAAGTCTCCAAGGGACTGGTTCGGACGCGAACCAAGCAGGAACGACGAAGGTGGTTGGCTAAAGCATCGTTAGCCCGAGCTCCGAGCTATTCAGTCGCCGCGAAATAGTTTACACCGAGTTGCCGGCGACCGGTCGACACCGCGTTGGGTCGGACGGTGACACGTATTTAAGTGTCACAGCTCACGAATATACGCGAGAAGCTTGGACTCCGCTCGCGCAATGAGTACCTCGGCGGAATAGAGAAAGCGACGTAGTTCGTTAATTGTTACGGAAAGTTCGCAGGCTGTGTTTCGACCTCCGCAAGATTGCGGACGATATTAACGGCGCCTGCAAACGCGCCGATTGTTATCCGCGCTTGTATATGTGAGAGAGCGCCGCGAGTCGGGCACCACGAGCGCCTTTCGGTATCCACGCGATCAGACGAAGGCGCTTGAACTTGGACGAGGGTAACGTGGAAAGTGCTGAAATGGAGCCGCCGTGTAAGCACCGTCTACTTTGAACTTACGTGAATAGTAATGGCATACAGTTAGTTTCAAAAGGTCTAAACTATTAACGATTGAAGCGAGGAAAGGGAATAGTCGCAAAAATGAAAAATATATTAATACGCTAAAAATTGTGTGTTAATAATTTTAACCAAATGTACTATTCAAGCATCGTGTGCGTGTGTACGTAGATATGTAGAAAAAGTAAACCGCAGGTCTGCTCAGACATGTCAAACTAAAATTTTTACTTTGAAACACGAATACTGCAAATGGTATTGGACGTAAATAAAAGTTTTAATACGTTAAAAGCCGTAAGAGTATTACTTGGTATTAGTGTACCCGCCGTCCTCCCCGGTGAGTGCGCGTTCGCGACCAAAACCGCTGTACTTCCAGTGCGGTGTGATGAAATGGACATATAGTCGAAACCTTTCTAACGCCACATGTGAAATACGTACACACGAGTCGCAGGATCTCTATTCGGATAATCTTCGCTGCGGTAGCGTGTAATGTTTACCGCATACTCATGTAAGCGTGCATTTGCTCGTTCAACGGGAATACATACGTGGTCAAAATCTGCGGTGGCGAAACACGCGATACACACAGCTTTATTTGTGTCAAACAGGATAATATCAGAAACAACTAAGTATTTTGCGTTTGCGATACAAAAATGTTACATCGGCCGCAAATTGTACAATAATAAAATCGAATAATGAAATGATTACATAATTAATTTGATTCTTCGTAGAAGAAGCAAATAGGAAGATGTAACGTTCGCACGTTATGCACTTTCGTTTTTTGCTAACTTTGCTTTACGCTTCGACAATTTGTGCGGCACGTCAGTCTTATTTAAATTTGAAAGAAGCTTCAGGAGCCCCTATCGATAAAAAACACGAAACGTCTTGTCGCGAGACTGATCAAATAAGCCTCAAAGAAGAAAGGTGGGTGATCCTGATTGAGAGAAAATGGGTAGAGGAGGAAGGGACATAATGCAAATCGCGGCTCGTTTGTTATCGAGATTCAAACCGCCCTCATCTAGTCGCTTTTCAGGATTTTGGAGAACGAAGCTGCGCCAAATTGATCAACGAGCGAACTCAAAAGCTCGGCGATTTCTGTGATACGATCAAACTCAGTGAATCAAATACTGTAATATTTAGCGTAATTATATTTTCTCTTTTTAGATACAAAGTTGCCATAAATGAACAGTGAAATGCATGTTGACGCATTTCTGAATTATAAGTGTACTTTTATCCAATTTTTTTATATTTAAAGATATTACAATTTTGTCTAATAAAATTGCACAGACACGATCGCACTTCTTCTTCTTCTTCTTCTTCTTCTTCAAAGCTAACGTGAACTCGCGCGGTGGAAATAACAGAAATGAATAGGTACAACGAGAAAAGCACTGGAATAAACGGTCGGTTTATGAATAGGACGGCGTCGCAGTGAACGTGGCCGCAATGAATGCCATTTAACATTTAATCTCCCATTTTAACGAGGTAGTTAAGCACCGTAATGTTTCCTGTGCGTACAGGATTTTAATTCTGAATTTGTGTAATCGACCTATCGTTCTTCAAAAGCCTCGAAAATCACGATTCTATATCGATAAAACCGTCTTCTCTCTCTCTCTCTCTTTCTGATATCGTTCTATATTATATATTTTTAAATTCGATAATATAATAATCGCAAAATCTACTTTGCTCTGTCGAGAGACTACAAACGTGTGCGCGTGCGAAATTATTTCCGTGCGAAATACACATCTGACCTACACTTCATCTCACGTCGAGATAAAGAATGTAACAAGAGCTTTAATCTCGCACATCGAGAGGGATAGTGACGCTACGAATAGGTCATTCCGGAAACGAAAATCGACACGACATGGTACGTGTCGAAGGGTCTCTTACCGACCAGCTCGGCGGAATACGATTGAAAAGAAGGAGGCGTTAAGGCGACGTTACGACTTTACAGCGGGTTTGCTGCGTTACGAGATCCTCGCCTTGCATGCACATTGCTTTCGAGAGATTTACGCTTACGATCGTATTATTTAGTAGTGGAAAACGACCAAATGCAAGCATCTGTTGTGCAATTCTCTTATCGTACGTCCTCACTTGTGCACAATAAGTTGTTAATGTACATCGACAATATTTACGATGGATTATCGTATTTTATAATCAAAGCGATTTTATAAATAACGGTAGTAATTAACACACATCGCGCGTTGTTCTACTTATATATGTCCGCTGTCATAATCGGCTCGCGAATATCCTCTTAGAAGCTAATGTGGCATTGAGGCTTACTACTGTTGTGCGAAATAGAGCTTGAAAGCTTATCTCTCTTCCCTATTATTGGTGATGTTTATCTACAATAATTAAATGCGACATTAGCGAACACAATTCCGAGACGAAAATCGATCATGATAATATCAAGAAACAATATAATTTATAACGTAAATCTCTCTCCCTCTTTTTCTCTTTATATTTTTTGACATTTGAAAACAAAAATATTTTCATTTTCACTTTAATATTTCGAAAAGGAATGAACTTGCAATGGAACGTCTCGTTCTGTTGTTATGCGACTTTTTGTCTTGAAGCGCGCAAGCTAAGTAAATAGATAACTAAAGAGACTACGAAGTTTCTCGCAATACGAGCCAGAGCTGCCGGAGAGACGGTGGATAGTCGGTGAGTACGGTTGAGGACAATTAGGGCGGTTTCACCGACGCAGGAAGTGACATCAGGTTGCCGTGTACCCTCGAGGCTATTGTTCGCGACACGTACAACCCGCGTTGCCTCTCGACTACTTCCCACCCCGACCCCCTCACCAGTTCGCATTCCCCTGAAACTGTCAACCATCTTCACAGCGAGCCAGTGCTGACCTACAAAATGCAGCAGCTTGTCCGGACCGGTTGCCAACGGTTTGCGACAGTTACGTGAGGAACCGCCGCGTTCTAACTGGTTGCGACTTGGTTATCGAAATGCCAGACAGTCGCATTCGTGAAACACGCCGGAAATCTAAAGAAAGTCGGAAGACAATCACAGCGTCGTCGCGTAGTCTCACGTCTAACGTTTTTATTGTATAACTGCAAATTAATCGAAATTAAATTATATCTACTTTAGAAAAATAAGATGTACGTGTTACCAGTGTCTGCAATATTCGCGCGCGATTTTTTCTTGCAACTATATGAATTCGAGCAAAAGTTTGAGGAGCACTGAAAGCTAAGATTATTAGACAGCACTGAATTTAACGCTACGAGTAACGATACTTTATTCACTTTTGGTTATACAACGTCTTTTAACCTTTAAAGGACGGGAAAATTTTGGTTCAAATCGACCTTTTAATTTACCTGAAATGTATGTATAATTTTATCGGATTAGTCCCCGTCCTCTAAAGGTTAAGTGCGCGGTTACAAAACCAAAGAGACGACTCTGTTGGTTGTTCGCTATTTGCCGACACTTGCTTTCTCACAAATCGGTAAAATTCGGCAAGCCCGATTGTCTACGAACGATGTTTACCGGCTTCGTTCGTTCACGCACTTTTTGTAAACACCGTTCGTAAACAATCGAAATTGCCGAATTTTATCGATTTGTGAGAAAGCAAATGCCGGCAAATAGCGAGCAACCAGAGTCGTCTCTCTTTGGCAGTTGTAACCGCGCACTTTAAAGACGTTGTATAACCAAAAGTGAATAAAATACCTTTACTCGTAGCGTGAACCGAAAATACACATATACAGCCATTGCTGTATAATATTCTAGAAAATTTCTTACACAAAATTTTTTGCTCGCAAGTGTTCTGTACATAAATCCGTGCACGATGATGTTTGTGAAATTTTGTCGCACAAACATTTACTTCACAAACAACATTTTACTTCAAAATTCTTCATTGCGACATTCCTGCTTTGCATTCTACTTGAATAAAAACATGAAACAAAAATTACTTTCACTTATGTAACGTAAACTTCTTGATATTTATCAGTAATTGACACTGAAGTTGGATATTCGATAGTCACGCAACTGAACTCGCGCGAGTTAACGATGGTTTCCACAGATAACGTCGTGGATTTAACTATCCACGTTGCTTCTTACTTTAGCCCGGACAGTATTTCGGATCACCTCTTTAATTAAATCTCTAGAGAGACAGGTTTTCTCCGATTTCGTGTGATGGGAAAAGACAGAAGAGAAGAGCTTCAGATAGCGCAAATTCCTAATGAAGAAAACTAATTCTGTCTCGGTTCTTTTGATTAAAAGTTTGTAATCTAATAAATTTACATCTTGTTTTATATCTTTTGGATCTCGCTTATATGTATGTTATAATCTGTCTTTCTACTTTGCTATTCTTCTACGTGTATAAAAACTTCTTACTTAAAAACATGCACAATAAAAACAAGAATATAAAGATGCATTGTGTGGATGCAAAATAAAAACGAGGAAGAAAACGAGATGAAGAATATTTTTTTGTGTTACAAACGACTTTTGAATACAAACTACTCTGTAAGATTGGTTATTTTATATGTTGGTCATCTAAATGCAGCTACTATGTTCTTTTGCTTCCTCGCTGCTAACTTTGGCTTGAGAAAAACTCTGGAAAATTTGAATAATCTTGGCATACGAAAATGGTAGAGGACATCTCTCCGGCAGCCTTTCGCGGACATTGGAATTTATTCGACAAAGACCCATATTCCACCTTACTCAGCTGTGAAAATATTCCGTGCAATATTTATTCTAAATAAACTCACTTCGTAGAATCACGAGAAATTATTTTAAAAACCATATATTTTTAATGAGTTACTTCAAATTTTCGATTTAAAGGATACGTAAGTAGTAGTCGAGAAATAATTCTGTGGGACACATTTTATTTTTATTATTGACTATATTATTTCTTATTAAATAGAGATTCTAATTGGTTTTTTCCTTTTCTCGTAATTATGTTTGAAACCTCACAAATAGTTTTCGAACGTATATCCGAGCGCACTATCGAAAATACATTAGAGATGACAGAGATCAATTGTGATTGCCGAAGTCAATTTCGTGATGCCTCATCCAGTGCGTGAATCGAGAGATAATCGTAATTTCGATGTTTTGTTAAATGAGCCAAATTCTGGGCGTGTACATTCACGTACAATGTAGAGATAAACGCCATTATACAATGGGCTATGAAGCAACGAGATGGACAATAGGCAATTAGCACGCCCAACCAGAGCGCGTGTTTCTGCGCGCCGCGCATTGCCATCGTAATTCTTCAGTGAGAAATTTGCGAGGCATCTCTACCACATCATGATACACCGCGCATGATGATATGTAAATCGGAATCATGGCCTTTGAATTTAAAGCACGAACGATATAAGGACGAATGAGGTATCACGACGTGATACGAGATTGCATCGGTGCGGTTAGAAAATTCCACAGAGGAGCGAATGAGTTCCCGTGGGCGTTTCTACGTGGTTTCTACTTGCCGATGTCCCCACATGTGCGCGCTACAACTGTCTCGTGAAATGAAGTTCCATCTCGGATCGTTTTGAAATATTATCGGCCGTAAGCTAACTATGAAAGACGTCTCCTTTAATACCGCGCGATATCACGAAACGGCAGTAGCACCGAACAAAATGTGCTCCGTGCTGCAGTTCGCGGTAACGCGAAATTTTCCCGGAAAAATGCACAAGATAAGTGGCACGCGAAAACGCCGACTACAATTTTGTCGCAATCTTTCTGACGAAAAAATGATGGGACATTTACGGGATATTCTCTGTCGGCGAACGAGAGTCCGCTCGGTAACTGCTATCTTGTAATATATATGTACATACATGTATAGAGCAACGTATATAATAACGATAATCGGACTAAGTTTACATGTGTAAAGCAAAAAGCGCTATAAAGAATTACTTTTCGTTTAGCGTAAAAAGAGTGCTTGTGTGCCACGAATGTAAGAATAAAAGCATTATGTTTGGAAAGAAAATTCTCGGTAAATTCCTACCTATTATTAAACATTTGCGTTATCTTTGTAAAAAGGACCTTGTTCGCATTCTTTTGTTTAGCTCGGCTATTTTAGTTCGTTTTGCAGTATTTGGGGAAAGAAAAAGAACTAAACGTTTCATCATTATCTAATTATTTCTGTCACATTCTATCGCGCTAATTGTTTTCTTCTTTCTTTTATTTCCTCGAGCAATTCCCTCTCTTCTTAATTTACCGACGAGTGTGTGTTATATTTTATGTTTTCTCAATTATAAAACGTAGACGGCGCGCAACATGCTAGAACAAGATTTATTTTTGCCGTGTCGCGCCGCACACGATTTTCGGTCGACAATGTAAAAAGAAAACAATTAAGTGGTTGCGAAAGTCTGGCGGAAAAGTCACGCGGCAAAAAGCACGACTCCCTTTGGAAATTCCGCGTCGTTTTCACAGTGCGTCACGACCGAAGTCAAAAGGCGGAAGGGCCGCAGACGCGGATGAAGGTAGATTAAACATTTTTGAGTCGCGCCATTAAGCTCGGTAATAACGAATTTTACTACTCCCGAGCAGCCGAGTCCCGCGCCGGCTTCCGCGCGCCAAGTTAATTACTTTCTCGCTCTGAGGACTTTAACCTCTCTTCTCATTTGTTTGAACATCCCGGGCTCCCGATCTGCGAGGAGACGCGCGGATGCGTCTCTCCTCCCTTCCTCACCTCCGCTGCGTTTCGTTTATCATCTTACCCTACGATGTTCTCGCCTTTATTAGTCTTTGGCTCGAACAAGTCCTCGAGCACTTTTTGAACTTCGACGAGCTCTTCAGCTTCACGCCACCAAATATACTTAAGTTGAGTATTACGCGTCCGGCACATGTTACTAAGCGTTAAGTTGTCAGATACACACCTTACGCGCAAGATTTCTCTCTGTTCCCTCACAAGAGATAGAACATTCTCGAATGATTCTTAGAAGTACACATATTAACTTTAGATTTCTAATGCACGTCGAAATTGGCTTTTATCTACGTATAATTTTTAATATACTTTCTTCATCAAGAATGTATAATTAGGTAGAACGTGTACAAGACGGATTGAGCTTTCTCTTTCCTATTAAACTCCATCGCGTTTACCGTTTTAGATATCTTACAAGGCCCGAGCGTTTATTAGACTACAAGTCCTCGAGCGGTTCTCGAAATTCGAAGTTCGGAGCTCGCAGTTCAAGTAAATACACTTCAGTCGAGCACCAAGAAGCTCAGTTAGGCGGTGATATTTCTTCAACCCTAATCTCTCACGTACCGAGGCTACATAATAGTCGGTTGTTTAAGTAACGTAAAAAGCAATCTTCGACTTTCATCATTTAAAATAAAAATAATTAGAGACATAAGATTGAACATGTATCACTGTCGCGTCTTTATTTAGATAGTGATCTGACAGAGAAAGAAAGAAAGAAAAGAATCCTGCGAGTTCCATGCGAGGACGTCTCGCGGAGATGTCGTTAATTAATTACAGGAATCCGCTTTACTCCTGCGCGACGAGCGACGATGCAGCGAAAGAATTCAGGACGGACTGCGTGATTGGCGAATAAATCGGCAGATTAAGCGAGGAAATTCTCCCGGCGGCGACAGAACGAAAGAGAAACGACAGGGTGGGCGCCGACGGTTGGTAGATTGCCGAGAAGGAAGGGTAGAGAGAGTGGAAAGCTCAGCCTGCGGGCCGCGAAGCAATATTTTCACTTTGCCCTCATCATTCTCTTCTCTTTTTCTTTCGCCTCTTCTTTCTTTTGTGCCTCACTTTCTCCTCTTCTTCGCCTGCGCGTCTCTTTCTTCATCCCGCGGTCTCGCATTTGCGCTCTTCTTCGTTCCAATCGGAAACACATTGCACGCCAAATGAAAATCTATCGATCCATCTGCCCTGTAGGCAGATTTAATTTAATTTGCCATAGTGTTGTTGCCGAGACTACCAAGAAGCGAGATAACCGATGAACATTGTTGCATGTTAAGCCGACATATACATGCATCACATCCACTTTCATATTCCTACCTGGCGAATAAAAGTTCGGGAGTGTGTCATTAAAGAACTAATAATCGAAAATTCACAAAGTTGTAAGAATTTAAGGACTCTTGAAATCTATTGTTTCTTCTTTTCTGTTTTCGGCGGATTTTGCTCAATTCGTTGTTTTATAATAAATAAATTTCGTACGTTTTATTATGAAAAATACGCGACATGTTATTTGTTATCATTTTGCTAGATATTTTCCTCACTGACGGATGCGCACTTTTATATTCAATGCCTGGAGAAAAATACAGTAATAGATAAAATGGCAGAAATGCTCTAGAACTTATCTATCCAAAAGAGTCACCTGAATATATATACACCGTGTTGCCCGTGAGACTACGATATTCAAATAAAAGCTATGCACGAGGGCAAATGTAGAGCAACCGAAACTTCGTGTGACTGCGCATTTCGAAAAGTTTGCGATAGAAGAGAAAAGGAGAGAGAGTTCTCTGGGCCGAGAAGAAACTTGGTTAGAGTTATAGTTTTCTTTTTGTGTCGTTACCGCGAAACACTTCTGACAAGAAAAAAAATTTCGATGCGCCTGCAGCCGCGCATAACTTGCGAAATATGTTTGAAATTCTGATCACGTAGCTTTCGAAGCGAATACATATTCGATAACGAAATAAATCAATTTTTGGCAAGAAATATATTACTCCTTGCCGTCTCTTTATTAATCGCGATTATTTGAGAAAGAAGTTTCTTTCCGGAATTATTTCTTAAACACATGTGTTTTCTAAACTGAACTATCTGATTAATTGTAAGTGGTTTATCGGTGTTACAACAAAACAGATTGAGCGAAAAGAATCGATTTCGGATAAGCCATTACGGTTTCAAACTCGACTTTCGTTCATTTCGCACAAAGTTAAGAATCGATTATATTCGCATTTTCCTCCAAATACGACGTGATTGGAACCTTCGTATACCTATAAAATCACATATTTACTCGAATAAAACCTATCGCGTGATGTCAATTGCCGGAAAATCAGACGATTCCCTCGCGTATTACATATTTACCGACTTTCGCTTTACGGTTTGTACTTCGTTCGTTTCCTTTCAAGATTCGATTCGATAACATCTCCCCTAGGAATTTATTCTGTAAGTACAAAGCGCTTACGAAAAAGAGAAAGAGATAGATAAAGTGAGAGAGTGAGAGAGAAGAGAGAGAGAGAGAGAGAGAGAGAGAGAAAGAGAAAAAGAGTTATTAAGAGTAAAAATTTGTCTTTCAAACTGGTCTTGTGAGAGTTTCATCAGCCGGGAGATGTGATGGCAGTTTTCGCCATATTCGTCCTAGTTATACAACCAGGGAATCGCGGTTATAGTCATGATGGAAAACCACCTGTAAAACTATTTCTTCGAGCGTAACATGCCGCATGACGTCAGCCGCGGGAAACCGAGCGAGTTCCCTCGTGTATTACGTATTTACCGAACATCGTCTCGCGACTTCCACCTCAGTTACCGCTTCTTCCTGCCGGTTTCTGCGGCTCCCTCTACCTCCTTTGACGTCATATCGCGGAGGTGAAAGCGGTTGAATTTTTTCGACACATAATCGAAGCCTCTCTCGAGCAAGGAGATGACGGGAATAATATTGCGGATGTTTACCACAAATTTACATGCAATCATTAAGCGTCAACAAATGTCTTTTTCGTGTTTATCAAACGCTGTCGTAATTAGCGAACTGTCTAAAAGTTATTTCTTATGTGCGAATATACAATATCACTAAGGTTTAGATGTTTTTTGCTTTACTTCTCACTGAAAACCATTCATTTTTAACATATTGAAAACCTGAACACGTATTTTAACATTAACGCGCATCATACGTTCCGAAGAAACACTGCTAAGTCGTCTCGCAAAACACCGTTTGAGAATTGCATGTTACGTATGATAGACTTCAAAATTGCATATTGCATGTTCCGTCAGGTCGAAGTACCGAAGTAGTTTCTGCCAAGACCTTATGCATGTCGTAAATGCACTTGCATGCAACATTTTATTTATTTTTACTACTGTATAATTGAATGTTTCTGGCGAGCATATAATGTTTCTAGATTACTTAAAGGAAAATCTCGATTTTTCGAACAACATTTTTCACATTGAGATAAATATCTATACGATCATTGAGTTTAATAACGGGAATGAGTTTTATTTTTTCATACTCTCAACTCTGCTTCCCCATTCAGCTTACGTTAATTCATCAACTTGATGCCACAAGCGACTTTCTCCAAATAACAAACGGGGAGGGGGGGAGAACGCTTGTGTTTTCCCTGTCGATCGGTCGAATCGGCCAATTCCGCGTCACTTCACTCTTGCGATATCTGTATGACTATTATCAAAAGCATCGTGCGTGCCGGAAAACGGACAGAGAAAAATGACGCAAGAAGGGAAAGAGGGATGAAAAAATCTACGGCCGGCCGGAAAACGCCGATGCCGAGAGAAAACAAAACACTTCGTACATTCGCGTGCACGATAGCGCACGTGACCATCGGCACGATCGGCGCACGTGCATGCACATAGGCCGAGCTGGCGTAAGAGCGAGCTGACTGCGGGAAAGTCTGTAGAAACAGAGAGGGAATGGCGCGGCGCGGGGAAATTTCAGTTCAACGCGCCGGGAGTTTCGTTAAATGCTCGCCTAACGAATCCGTCGGCTAGCCCGGCATTTGACGCGCTTGTTGTTCTCACTGTGAGCGAACAATTGCCCAAGTCCTTCGTAAAAACCATGTGAAATGAAAAAAAGCGGTTTTGCGGCGCGCGCATCGAGGGTGGTGTCGGACGGGTTATAACGGTGATGGCAGGTGTGTGACGAGGACGTCCGCGAGACACGGGGGAGAGACAAGAGAGAGAGCGTCGAAAAACAGAATGATAAATCGCAGTGCGCGCGCGGTACTCCCCAGGTTTAAAGCGCGAAATTCAACAATGCCGGAAAATAAAGAGCCTCCGGTGCGGGGCGTCGAGGCATTCTTCCTGGCGTTTATCCATTTTTGAGGGAAGTGAATGAAATGAAAATAAAAGAGAGACAGAAAAATTGCGTCGGATAGAGAGGACGGAGGAAAGACGGATGGCGGTACCCTGTTTCAGTTGTCTGATCCACGAGCGGCTGAAGGCGCAGTTCTTTCTACCGCATATTCCTTTATAATAATTTCTATTTTTGCTTTGCAAAATCTTTTGTATTAAATTTCAAAAACTCTCGCGTATCTTGATATTCAAAGAACTTGAAGATATTGCAATTATGTTGACTAAATACACAATCTATATTGTTTTTTATTAACTAACTGTATGTTGTGTTTTTAACGGATATTTTGCTAGTATGATAATAATCCATGAAAAAAATATGAAATATAATGCAATGGGGAATAATAATTATTCTATAGCAATTATATTATGAGAAACGGGAAAGAAGGAGAAAGAGATAGAACGAGAGATACTTCACTAAGCTTGTACAACTAAGCTCCGCGCGTATTCCACCCTCTTCCCGTGTTCGCCCATACCTTCGGGTTCCACCTCGATGTTGTACGAAGAAAAGCTCTCCGGCACGCCCTTACTCTCAGGTCCTCTTTTCCCGCTTGCATCCTTCAGGATCATCATTGAAGTTCGTAACCGCTGAAGAAACCGGCTTCGCGGGAACCTTAATTCTCCGAGTTTTTCCACCCCACGCTACATACAACGACCTGTGGATTTAAAATGAACGGAACTGTTGAGGAGAATTTCGAAGAGTTTTAATTTTGGGTCCCGCCGACAGCGCGCGGCCTTCCTTTAAGGGAAATTTATCGCCTCTCCTTTATACTCTCTTTCTTTGCCGACCAGCAGGCTACGCGAATGCGATTAGCTCTGGCGAAAATAAACTCCGCGCCTTGTAAGATCCGG
This sequence comes from Pseudomyrmex flavicornis, assembly GCA_014825475.1. NCBI lineage: Eukaryota > Metazoa > Arthropoda > Insecta > Hymenoptera > Formicidae > Pseudomyrmex > Pseudomyrmex flavicornis. The sequence continues at coordinate 56,588 of QVNW01002608.1, forward strand.
TTTTATTAAACTTCTTGTACGCCGGATCTTTTTCGGCTGACTCAACCGACTGCTTTATTTGCGCCTGTGTCAGGATAAGATACAATTCCGGAGCCAGTATTAATTAGTGTTTCTAACATTATTAATTATAAATTGACGCTATAAGCTAAATGACGCAATAATATAAGAAAATATCTTTCTTAATGCAATATTATATCATTAATAAATAAAAATAAGCTTTTATTGGTAAGTCTATTGCAAAGAATATTGTAATGTCCATATGTTCTATTGAAATCGTTTGATTTAATTTTTTTTTGCGTGTTGTACATTTAACGAAAACGCTCGATACGTTTGACGTCAACTATAACAACGGCCATCAACACTGACGAGCGTTTGCATAGGGTTGCAAATGTGGAGGTCAGCTATTTGTCTTCATTCGGTCCCACGTGGCACTTAGGGGCGGTGACCCCTCATTATCACCTCGCCATATCCATCCTGATTAGACCTAAACATGCAGTAAACTCTCTAACCGTATATTACCAAGCTCTCAAGCAGATACACATATATCGATCGCGAAATATTTCCTAAAGAATTTTGCGCTCTGTCCTAATTTTAAAACAATAAAAAATAAAAAATTAATTTGAATTTTAAACAAGAGTCTAAATTGCGCTGATTAAATCAATTATGATCAACCAACGTTTCTCATCTTACTGCATGTATGTTTAACATATTTCTTCTCTCGTAGAAAAAGAAAATTTAATCACGTTTTATTCCGTCGAGCGGAAAACCGTTCGCCAGCCTCGATTAAGAATCATGCTAACAAATTATTGAGCACGAACGTACGACCGGAGCCCAATTTGCGTCTGACTGCAATCGAACTATTATCTGAAAGATTCCGAGGTGCGGCCTCTTTTTTACTATAATTTTCTTCAGAAACGATTTCATCATTCCATCAGCAACGTTGACCTTAATCGAGACGTCGAAACTCGTTTAAGTCTTGGCAAAATGTGAAAGATTTTCTTTAATGGAGCTTGTTTTCTAGAAGCTTTTAAACTTTGATTCAGTATTACCTGTTTAAGTAACTTGAAAACTAACAGCTAGGGAGATACGTTTACATGTGAATCTATTTACCATCAGTCCCGGCGGATAAAGAACAGCACTTCCCGGCCCATTTAAATCCTTCACTGTATCGTGACGCGAAATGTAAATCGCAAAGCGCATCGAACATCTCCGAAAAGTCTCGTCGAAATAGGGACTGTAATTTAGTCTCTGATAAAGCAGGCAGAAATACTCGTCAAGCTCGTCGTAATTTCATATTTCATCGCGCGATCCGCCTTTTCGCTGCGGTAACTACCCTCTCCACATCAAGACGCAGCACGCGAGACACACCGACAGCTCCGATGAGCACAATCCTTCTTCTTCCTTTTCTTTTTTTTTTTTTTTTTTTTTTTTTTTTTACAATGGCCTGCGTTCAATTAAGAAGGCGCCGTCAGGCCTTGATATATATATATACACACACATATATACATATAAATGTGTATCGCGTACATGCTCGTCCATTGCATACTTTGCAAGAAAGTTCTAACAATATCCTTGTTCGCGGCTGCGAAACTTCGACTCCGAAGGCCGAGTTTAGACTCCGAGAGGGATGTTCCACGGCCTCGAACTCCTACACATTCGAATACTCGGGAATCCGTTTCAAGTTTGAGAATTTTAGCAGAATATTCGATGCCCGGCAGACAAATTACGATAAATTCTCTACAGAGAGAGTTGCGCCGCACTCGCAGATGAGCGCATTTGCGAGCACATTGTCGTACATTCGCTGACACGATAATTATACAAAACGATGATATTCGTTTTGCCATGTGAAATTAAAGTGACGTACGAAAGTAATAAATTTGATGGTTTTTGATAATCGCACACAATTCTTGGAAATCTACGGTTACTTGAGAGGAAATATTTAAATTTCGATGTTCCCTTGTGCGCATTATATCGATTTTTGTGCATGTTATTTCAAAACAACAAACGCGATTTTTCAAACACCGAATCGTAATCAGCGGCAGATAATAAATGCGCGATTCATTTTACGCGTCTTGCGTTCACCGACGCTGATTGAATAATGACGATATCGGTTTTGATAACACGTTCGCCGCTCGATCCTCGCTTGATGCAACAAAATTATAATGAATCTCTCTTGATTACATAAACGCGAGAAACACAAAGACTGAGAATTACCACGTGCCAAAGGACCGCGTGTTGTACGACGAGGAGCGCAGCTGCATAGCCATCGGCTAACTACTGTATAAAGTTCTCACAAACAGTATATCACGCGCCCGTAGTTACCGCCACGAAGTTCCGAGGAAGGAACAGAATTCCATCACTCCCTAGAAACGTGCTTCGATGAAATCACAGCGAATCAATTTCCGTAACACACCGGCGCACCGACCGTTGGACCGTTTGTTAGAAGTTTCCTGTAATTATGTAATCGCCGTGCCCTTAGTCAATGTAGCAGCGGCCATTCCAGTTCCAGAGATAATGCAAACGTGCGAAACAGCTCACGGTTCTCTAACTGTCAGAGATCTGAATAATCCACCGCAACGACAATGTAAAGTAACCGCGCAAGCACCTACCGCGCGCGAGTAGCAATTCCAAAATTATTCTCACGAGAGAGTTTTGACAATCAAATTCATTAGGATTACGATTCTATCATCTCAGCTTTGTGCTAAAGCCTCGCCAATCCGTAACGTCTTGCACGTCGCGCTCTAACGTCACATCCTGACGCGAATCTGCGCAATTGCTCTCCTTATCGTGACACCTCAATTACAGTTTTTACGAGCGGGGATTTTAATAGAAAATTTTAACGACGTCGGCACTTAATCTCGCGCAACTATACGCCGTGCCGAGAAACATTCATCACCTTTAAACCGAGGAGGATGATGTACACCATTATTAAATACGGAAGGTTCGGGCGATGGAGTTTTTCGGCGGTCTACTAACGTCGTTCCGCCGGACTGCCTCACGTCATTAGCCGTTTTTCGCTCCTCGGCGGAAACTCATTTCGCCTCTTGCCCTCGGACCGTTGATTTTGACGCTCACGGTCCCGTCCGGAGCTATCTCTACCGAGCGATGAAAGCCCCCGATACGCGCGTCGCGCGCATACTGCAGCGTCGCCTCGCACACGAAAACCCGATAAGCAGGAAACGAACGCTGCGAGATCGATTTATCGATTTTGCTTACAGACCCGTGTACAGGCGCTACCTTTTTCTGCGAACGCCCACGGAAATTCGTCTTTACCCAATAACGGGCGGAACGTCGCTCGTCGATGGACAATGCATGAATGGACAAAAATGTCCCGAGGCATATTTTAATAGGTTGTATCTCTTTCCGCATCGTGGTATCGAATTCATGGAAACAAGCACTAATATTATTTTTGTTCCCTCCGCAAATTGAATTGCAAAAACTTTGTTCTAAAAATGCACAAAACTAACAGTGGGTACATATTCTTTGTCAGAACTGTTTGTCGGCAAAAAGCAGGCATGCAGCAACACATGTCGTAATACTTGCGTATACAAAGACACTAAGATCTTGAGTTAAAACCACCTCGAAGTACGTATATTAATTTGCTGCTTTTTTGCGGTGCAAAAAAAAACCCAAGCGCGATCAAGCCGTAATTGGCATTAATCGGCTGAAACATTTGATATCGAGACATAACACACATAGATATCGCTTAAAACAGGGATGTAAGGGTCGCTGCACGGAAAACTCGTTAACTCGAGGTCGGATTGAGTTATTGGGGTTCATTGGACCATCCAAGCGTGCTACCCACAATCCAGGTTGTGCGCGAGCTGGAATGTGCGGGATCTTTGGTACGTGTGCGGCACACACGCGACAGGCACGCGTACGCATACTTACGCATACCGCATACGAGAGAGAGAAAGAGAGAGAGAGAGAGAGGATGGTAAACCTCTCGCGTAGTGCAGACTCCAACCAGTTTAATATACTCACGAACGGAGAAGGCTACAGAGTGGATGTTAATAAACTAGGCGAATGTCAGTGACGTAATACCGGTCATATAACCGCGCGCTCGCGGATTTTCAAGTAAAATCAACTAAGAGAGAACGTATGTATGAGGCCGCGTCAGTATCTTTCCGCTTGAGTTCGAGTTGCACATGTTATTCATTTACCTCATCGTTGGCAAAAGTTGTGCTCTTGACAAAATTGCTCGCGACTGACGACAGATCACGCAAGTGGTTGATCTGTACATTGCTCATGTAAAAGAGCATAACATTTAAAATAAGAAAATGCAATAATAAACAACTAATAAAAAACAACTTTTTGTTGTTTTTATCCGTCTGTAATCTCTTGTGTAAGTACGCCGTAAAAAATTTCATTTAAAAAATACAGAAGAAATTTTAGAGAGACTTATCCGCTATTATGCGACAAGGGATTAATTCCGGTGAATATATTTATGTATCGCAAAGCAAGGCTCAAGTATATACGATTTAATCCGCTTATCTTCCATGGGTGCGCGTTGGATGATCCTAATAGCACACAGTTATTGATTGCCGTTTTAAAGGAAAATAATAAAATGCGTTAATTTTCTTTGCTCATGTACACACACACACACAGAGAGACAATTTATAAGAAATTGTGTTGTAAATGAACGTTTTTAAAACTAAAATATTATATTACGCTTTTTTTTATGATTTAAATGCAAAAGGTAATAGAGAATCAAAGATTCAGTCGTGATATTATAGCAACAATATCATTGAACAGAGCGAATTTAGTCGAAAGTCATTGGAAACGGCGTTGTCTTGAATTCGACGCTGCAATGTTCAAAAAAAAAAAAAAAAAAAAAGTCAGAACGTCATGTCGGACGAGCGAAGTGGAGTTACGTGCCGTTCGTACGTGAAACGAGCCTGTAACTCGATCGTAAATGAGACGAGCCCGGAATGCCGGACGAGATCGGGATAGCCACGTCCGGTCGATAGAAAGGACTCTGAAGAAAGAGATCGGTATAGTATCGCGATATACACCGGCTGTCCTGTAGGATGAATAAAGCTCGTAGTCCCGTAAAACCGGCTCAGCGACGAGAATCGGGATGAAAACGTTAGATCGTCATTTTTCGTCAACCATTTTCCGCATTGCAGGTAAAGCACAAATTCTGTTGATGCGAAGACGCTTAATAACTTTCTTCTGAACTTTTTCCGAGCGTCTATGACGAAATTGAAACACATATAGAATTCAAACAAAAGTCTCTGAAAAAATAAAAAACTGTGAAAAATATCATTTTTTAAATATAAAAGTTAAACACTCACATGTATTTATTTTCGCACTGCTACATGTGTAGCTTCCGCAAGCCAGGACTTGTGCAGCAAATGTGTCGCTTGAGCTCGATACACAGAAAAATCGGAAGGAGAAGACGTGCTCATTTTCTCGATGGGAAAATCATCGTTCTTCAGAATTTCTCATCTAAACTGGTCTTTTCCAAGACGATTAACGATGTTCCGCGGTTAAAAAGAATTTCATACAGACAACGCTGAAAGCTTCTTATCCTGAACAAATCCGTGAAGAACCGTTGGCGATGTCTCCGAGAATCCGCTCAGATCCGAGAGCAATTTCTCGGCAGCCAGAGATCCCGTCGTTGCGCGCTATATCTCGCAAGTTTCATTACTTTGCGTCTTACAAGTGTGATTAGATCCTACACTTTACAATTCTCCGGTTACAATCCCTCTTATCTGCCGCGAGAGCTGACAGCTAATTTCTATCGCTGGCGCGCGAGCGAGCAATAAATTTCGAATGAAATATCCATTTTCTAATGTCTCGCTTGCACGTGGTCGTTTTTGCTCGCGCATTGACCAACGCGGTAAATATAAAAATCACCATGAGGAACTATTTCGCCATGTGCGAGTGTATAAAACACTTTTAAATTGCGAGACGCGGAAAATTACCGCGTGGAAAAAATCTCGAGCATATTTTATCCATACGAAAAGAAAAAGCTGTTCGATGACGCGCGTTCGACGCAGAGGAACCACAGCCAACGTCCCGGCGTTTGCGGAGTGTCGAGCGAGAAAGCGACGCGACATAAATAGAATGTGAAAGCGTGAGTGTCTCCCTGGCGACACCATGTATCCCTGCTGCCCTTCGGTTTCCTTTGACATCGACAATCACCCTCCGCACTGCTGCACTTCAATCACAACGCTATCCTCGCGCATCGATTGCCTATCTGATTGGAAGGTATCGCAACATGATTTCCCATATGAAATACTCGGCTGCACTTTGCCCTGCGCCACGTCAACGCACTCCCGTCGCTATCGTCGATTCTCTTCATGCGGATGAAAAATCGACCTCCGCGACGCGAACGAGGGTCTCTTCTTTCGACAATTTCTGTTGCCTGGCTTGTAACGCTGCTTCTACTTCGAGCTCTCTTTGTGCTTTCGATCTATACTGCTCTGTTATACTTCAATCTGTTGAAAGTCGATACATGTAGTTTCTCGAGAGACAATATTTGAAAAAACAAAAGTTACACATTCATAGTTGGGAGTAAAACAAGTATTTAGAAATAATTTTTAACGACTCGTGTTAATTAAAATTGAAAATGCAAACAATGTTTTCAAGCTTTACAAAGGTTTTGTTAAGAATTAAGGGAGTAATCCTGTTAATTATCACACGAACTTTGTTCGTTATTGTTCAATCTGCGTGCGCCGTCGAATCATCTGATGAACGTCATTATAGATTCATTGTATATATATATATATATATATATATATATATATATATATATATATATATATATATATATATAT